>PVJC01049449.1:0-12162 GCA_004026665.1 Murina feae | reverse complement strand
TGGCGGCTTCCCAGGTCCCTTCTGAGGATCAGGGAGCAGGAAAAGGCTGGCCTGACCACGAGGCGGGGTTTTTCCTGCTTTCTGGTGGCTAGAGGAAGATGGGCAGTAGGCAAGCTTGGGAGGCAGGCAGTACCCAGCCCTGGTCACAGCTCAAAAAAGAGAACAACATGCAGGGGAGGGCAAGAGTCTGAGAGATCAACATAGAGGGGGTGCCTGCTCCAAGCCTTGATGGTGTGCCTGGGGACAGGTCCCCAGCAGGTAGACACACACAGGAGGACTGCTCCGAGCCTCAGATGCAGCTGGGGGCAGGTTTCCAGTGGTGACACACACACACTCATACACACACAAGGCACCTGGCAGACTGGGGCCATCATAGGACATCCACTGAGGGGTCCCAGACTGTGAGAGGGCACAGGCCGGGCTGAGGGACTCCCTCCACCCTGAGTGCACAACTTTTTGTGCACACCGGGCCCCTAGTGTATATATATATATATATATATATATATATATATATATATATATACACCTTCTGGAGGACTTTAAGGAAGAGATCAACAGCAATACAGTCATAGTAGGGGGCTTTAACGCCCCTGCTGACTTTGTTACACCCAGATTTCGTGATCCCCAAAGACCACGAGTGAGCCCTGAATCCAATGCTAAAACATAGAGTCTTTATTCGAGCAAGCTCGAGCTCAATCCCACACACACTCACCGACACAGCAGTAGGGCAGGGAGAGAGTGAGCTCCAACAGAACAAACGGTTTTATAGGGGGTCTAGGGGCAGTTGGTGAGGTAATGCTCGTGGCCCCTGTTGATTGGTCGAGAGAAGGGCCAGGGTTTAGTTGCACAGGGGGCAGGATGAAGTTAGTTCTTCTGCATTCCTATTGGCTCGTTTGAGTCAGTCACCGCCCTTTCATTCCCCCCTCGTTTTATGTGCATGAGTTAAATCATTGACTCTTCTGGGTCATTGTTGATTTGCAAATATACTCCTTTTCCCTGAGGCCCTGAAGGGAGTATTCTGTTTATCTACCCTTCCCCCAAAGGCCCCTGCCCTCCTGCAGGACAGGGCCTGACATTCCTTACAAGACCAGCTTCCTCCTCATTCCCCCCTACCCCCCCACTTGTGCATTTGGTAGTAGAGTCATAACATGCTACAGCTGATAAACCTCTAGGACAAAGTAGTTATGACTATTCCTATCAAGCAGATGTCCTTGCTGTGTGGGACAGAGCTCCCTTCTCTGTATCCCACATATGAGGAAGAGGGCCTGAGCTGATTCCTTCCCAGGAGGCACCCTCCGTAGCAGGGGGCCTCCCGCACCCTTGCCAGATCCTCTAGCCTTGACAGGTCTGAGTTCTCATCCTGAGCAGGATCTGTGCCTCGCCCTCTGAAAGACCAGCCCCCCAACCTGGGGCTCTCCCAGGGCACCAACAGGTACCGCAGCCAAGTCTGTCTGAAGGTTCCTGCTATCCGCGAGGGTGGCCCCAGAGGTGGGCGCATGCAGCCCTATCTGGGCTGCCCTCACTCGGGAGCGGTGGACCCAGGCACTCAGTCCTGCAACCACAAGAGCCGTGGGGGTGGCCAGAACGATGGCATGTGGTCCCCTCCAGGCAGGAGCCAGTCCCTGAGTGGCCCCCACTCCAACAGAGTCATCAGGCTGGAAGGCAGAACTTCTCAGACATGGGATGTGCTCCGTGTTCCTGGACTGCCCTCCGGGTAGGCTGCAAAGCCTGCAAGAACTTGAGTAAAATTAGTTATGTATTTCAGCCTTTACCCACCAGAATCTGTAGAGGCCCCACTGGTTTCCAGGGAAGCCTTCCAGGCTGCTTCATCTGAGGTCCAGTTGCCCCTTGCCTCTGTGAAGTTTTCATACCCTGCAGAAGTTTTCATACTCTGTCCTGATCTGAGCTGGGCCAAATTTCTGTATGTTGCCAGGGTCCCACTCTGAGCTGGACATGGGAAGCGGGAAGCAGCCATGGGGGCAGGAGATCTCCCTCAGAAAGGGTGAGTGTTCAAGCCCATGCATTGTTGGGGGGGTGAGGATCTGTGCCCCACCTCTGTTGACCCCCAAGTTCTCTCCTGATGGCCCCTATGCGACTGTGCCTTTCTTAGGTCATTCCTCCCTGAGGAATCTTACCTGTCATTGGCTAACCAGCCATCCTCTGGGGCCAAACAGGGTAATGTCAGGTTCAGTTCTGCTTCCTTGGTAACCTATGCCCCTGTGGTAATCATGCCCAGCAACTGCCTTGGGATCCCCTCGCCTGCTGGTGGGGACCCTGGCATTGATTTTGGGGAACTCAGGTTTCTTCTCCAGGGAGGACCCTGCTTATGCCATTTGACGAGAGACAGATCCATGGTACCAGCCACCTTAAGGCTTAATTGTTCTTACAGTTGAGGTTTGTGCCACCCCTGACATGGGCATGATCACACGGGCCTGCAAGACAGTATACAGGCTGCCAACCATCTCTCAATAGAGGCAAAAATCTGATGGTACTCTTTTTTGCCCAGTTGGGCACCTGCCCTTTTGACAATTGAATTCAAATCTGTAAGAAAATTAAGATTATATAATGAAGTATAACATTGGCACTGTGGCCACTTCTGACAGGTAAATCTTCTGCTACTACACATGACACATGGTTAACCTTAATATTCTTTCTTTCTGTCATATGTTCAGCAACTTGTAACCAAAAGTAAATAGCCAGTATTTCTTAGATTGACATTTATCAATACACTTTAAGTACACTGTTACTTTCAAGAAAATATACATTCAACAAAGTACAATAAACCTTTTGTAATAAAAACTAAGAGCAGGCAAATTAAAAATATCCCATTCTGCTTTAGTAAGCAAACATTTCAAATTCGGAGGGAAGGGCAGCCCCCACCATTTCAAGATGGCATCCCCCACGAAAGCCACGTGCAATGCTGCCAGCAGGGCAGCTGCTCAACCCCCCTTTCAGATGTAAGAGATAACTTGCTTCTATTACATGATTTAACAAGACAATATACATTCAAACAGCACATTTTTAACTTTTATACTGTAGATACAAGGGGATCAAAACTTTTTATCTCTTCACACACACTCTCAGTAATCAACAGAAGAAACTCCAAGAGAGAAAGACCTTTCAGCAAGACTGAGAAGCCCCTGAAGACAGGCCTGAGTCTTCCTTCCAGAGCTAATTCAGCAAACATTTCCTGAGGCCGCCCTTGGGGCCAGGGCCTGGTAGAAGATTTTTCCAGGGGAAGCCTGAGGAATTCAAAATGCAAATTAACCACATTCCTGTCCTGATCCTACAGCTGGATTTTAAATAGACAACTTTTTTCCTATGACCCAGACTGGAGGCACCCCTCTGGCCGTTTCCTGGCGATTGACCATGCCGTTTTGTTGGTAAAGCCCACCAGGCTTTCCTTCCATAGTAAATAACTTCCTCTGGCCTGCTTCTGCTACCAAAACCTTACTCTGTTCATTCTTGTACACACAGAACGTAACCCAAGGCAGTAAGGTTTGAGCAATTTCAAAACTCCTTAACATACATTCTAAGTCAATTGAGTTTGAGGAGGAGCTATTACCATGTTACAGGGAGGGACCGGGTTGAAAAGAACTAATCAAACAAAGAGAAACAAATATAGAAACACTTTTACATCACAGAAAAACAGCGGGAGATTCAGAAAGAGATAACAAAACACTCACATTTGTACAGCCAGGCACAGAGTAGCTTCCACTTCATACAGACCAGTTAACTCTCAGTAGCCTAGACCAACTGGAGCTGAGCAGATAGACAAAACAGTGCCCAACTCCACACATAGGCATGGGGGCACTCCTGGTACCCACACCCCAGAACAGAATAAAACAAAGAAACACAGACAAACAAAGGGCTCACACACATAAAGAACACCATTCCATCCTTGTGGAAGCAAAACCAAAAGCAGGAGAGACCTGCTAGTCTCAGACCCTGGAGGGGAACATTCCATCCCTCCTGGGAAAATTGGAACGTCTTCCGAATATTTCGGCCCATGGTCTTTCCCGGTGCATCCACCTAGACCTCTTCAGGCACTATGAGAAATGAGCTCACACAAAAGAGACAGACAAGACAGACACCTACCGTGGTCAATCAGTCTCTCTGGGTCGGGGGTCCCTCAGGGGTCTTGGTGTCCTGGCGAGCCCTCAAATGTTATGTCCAGATTTCGTGATCTCCAAAGACCACCAGTGAGCCCCGTGTCTGATGCAAAAACATAGAGCCTTTATTCGAGCTAGCTCGAGCTCAATCACCGACACAGCGGTAGGGGGGGGAGAGAGCGAGCTCCAACAGAACAATAGGTTTTATAGGGGGTCTAGGGGCAGTTGGTGAGGTAATGCTCGTGGCCCCTGCTGATTGGTCGAGGGAAGGGCCAGGGTTTAGTTGCACAGGGGGCAGGATGCAGTTAGTTGCTCTGCATCCCTATTGGCTGGTTTGAGTAAGTCACCGCCCTTTCAACTTCACTGGATAGATCTTCCAGAAAAAAAAATCAACAATTAAAAAACACAGTGATTTTCAATGACTCACTAGATCAGTTGGATTTAATTGATATTTACAGAACATTTCATCCCAAAGCTGCAGAATATACATTCTTCTCAAGTGCACATGAGTTATTGTTAAAGACAGACCTCATGTTAGGAAACAAAATTAATCTCTACAAGTTTAAGAAGATTGAAATCAAACCAGGCATTTTCTTGGACCACAATGGCATAAAACTAAAAATCACCCACAATAAAAACATTCATACACATGGAGGTTAAATAGCATGTTATTAAACTGCTAGAGGCCTGGTGCACAAAAATTTGTGCACTGGGGGGGGAGGGTCCCTCAGTCCGGCCTGTGCCCTATCGCAGTCTGGGGCCCCTCGGGGGATGTCCACCTGCTGGTGTGCCTGGCCAGCCTGGGTGAGGGGCTGATGGCTGTTTTCAGGCTGGCCAAGCCCCCCATTGGGGACTCTTACCCCATGGGGGTGTGGCCAGCTTGGGTGAGGGGCTGAGGTCTGTTTTCAGGCTGCCCACAGCCCCTTCAAGGTTCAGGTTTCTACTGGGGTGCCTGGCCAGCCTGGGTGAGGGGCTGAGGGCTGGTTGAAGGCTGGCCACAGCTCCCATCAACCCAAGATCCCAGCAAAGCTAGCTGGAAGCAGGTTTCTGGGATTTATTTATCTTCTATAATTGAAACTTTATTGCTTTGAGCGGAGGCCACAGCCAGCCTAGGCAGGCAGTTTCCTCCATCGCTGGCCTCCTGTTTGCTCTTGCTCCGTGGCTGCCAGCCGCCATCTTGGCTAGGTTAATTTGCATACATCCACTCTGATTGGTTGGTGGGCATGGCTTGGGTGTTTCAGAGTGATGGTTAATTTGCATATTACTCTTTTTTTTTTTTGCTTTTGCTTTTTATTATATCTATATGAGATGATGGATACCAGCTAAACTTAATGTGGTAATCATTGCACAATACATATAAGTTGAACTATTATGCTGTACACCTTAAACTTATATAGTGATGTCTGTCCATTATATCTCAAAACTAAAAAATATATATATTTGTTTTATTCTACTTTATGATTTCTATTTCCCACAATAAAAACTAAAACAAGTTCCCAAACATAACATTTCATTATCAGAGGGTAATTATTATTTTACTTTTTATTCATTGCCTGTTTATTTTTTACATCTATATTTCTCTTTCTGATTACTTTGCTTTTTTTAAAAAGTGTTTCAATCTTTCATGTCAACTGTAGTGCTTATCTTTAATAATTTTGGTAGAGAACAAGGATGTTGTTTCAAAATGAATGCATGTAGCAGAACAACACAGAAATTGTACCATATTGAAGTTACCCAGTGTAAAGAATCAATGAAATTAAGAAAACAATTCCATTCATAATAGCATTAAAAAGAATAAAATAATAGAAATAAATTTACCAAGTGTAAGGCTTGTACACTGAAAACTATGAAATATGAGAAATTAAAGAAATAAATAAATGGGGAGACATAACATGTTTATAGGTCGGAAGATTCCCCAAATAGATTTATAGATTCAATGAAGTTTCTATAAAAATTCCAGCAGATTTTTATGCAGAAATCAACAAGTGGATACTAAAATTTAGATGAAAGTACAAAGCAATTTTGTCTTTGTTACTTCTCATCAGAGGATATTTTTTCCATTAATTTTTTAAAGAGAATTGGAGGGAGAGAGAGAGAAACATTGATGTGAGAGAGACACATCAATTGATTGCCTCCCACATGCTCCCTGATTGGGGCCAGGGATTGAGCCTGCAACCAAGGTACATGCCTTTGACCAGAATCAAACCGTCAACCCTTTAGTCCGTTGGCCAATGTTTTAACTACCGAGCCAAACTAGGGTGCCAAAGCAATTAAAAAAGAAAAAAGAGAACAAAGTGGAATGACTCAGACTACCTGATTTAAAGCACTACAGTACTCCAGCTAGCAAGATAGTATGGCAGCGATTCCAGGTTACATGTATAAAATAGAGCTAGAGTTGAGCAATAAATCCTAGGTCTATGGTCAGCTCATTTGCGACAAAGTGCCAAGACTATTCAGGGGGAATGAAGAGGCATCAACAAATGTTGCTGAGAATTGGATACTGAATTCTGATTAGTAGATTGAATAACGGCCCCCAAAGAATCAAGTCATCCCTGGACTTCGTGCAGCTTACCTGATCTGGAAAAGGGTCTGTGTGGCTGCAAGTAAATGTAGGGGATGAAGATGAGGTTGCTCTGAATTGGCCCTCAATGTCCTCACGGGCATTCTTATAAAATAGAGGCAGGAGGAGAAGGCAGTGTAAGGACAGAGAGTAGAGAAAGGCTGCTACGCCAGGCACAGCACCTCAGAGCAGAGCTGGGAAGGGAGGTGGGGGTAAAGCGGGGCAGCCCAGGCAACCCTGACAACAGAAACATGGGTGAGCAGGCAGATTCTGTCCCAGCTTTCACTCAGCAGCTGCCAGGCCTTGGATCAGACCTTGCTCCTCACTGGACAAGTCTCACCTGTGAAACAGAGGGTTGAGCTGAAGGACAGTATTTGTCTGAATTGCCTGAACCCTCGTGGTATTCTCCCAGGCCCACTTGGAAATTTTATTTGGCTAGACAGACCCCGTCTCAGAGAAAGAGTGACCAAGCCTGCCTTTCTCCATTAAAAGTTGACTATGGTGGAGATGGATTACAGAGGCCTACTATTTGTATTTCCTACAAACGTCCTCCTCATCTTCTTACATTAGTTGATCCTTTCTTCATTAGCTGTTCTAAAACCTATTGGCTTTCTTAAGAGAAGGGTGAGGGAGAGAGAATCACAACACAGGTTCTTCCATTCCAGCTTCATAGCAATGTCTCTTGTCCCTCGTTCAGGGACTGTCCCCCCAGAACCTTTGCATTCTCCCCAATGGACTCTCTGGGGGAATGCCTAAGGGAACCTTCTTGGTTCCACTTTCCTTAATTTCCCTAGGCCTATAATTCTTGTTTTCCATCCTCGGCAAATCCCTGTGACTATTCTATGCGCTCAACCCCGCTTCCTGGAGGATTTTTGTGCACCCTGAGATCTGCTTCATCCTTCTCTGGCCGTTTCCCTCGTGAGAGAACAAGAACCACAAATGAGGATTCCGCACTCTCCCTGTGTGCAGGACATGTCTCAGTTATACCTCCAAAGATACCCAACCACTAAGGCAGTACTTACATTTCTATTTTCCCTACCTTGGCCCGCACATGTGGTTGCCTGGTTGCCACTGGTGCCTGTCTTTTGTCCCCTGTGTCAGTTTTGCCGTCTTCTAAAAAGAAAAACAATCTCAGTCTTATCTATGGCTTTCTCAAAAAGACAGGGCCCCAGGCAGAGTAGGCCACCCAAAACTGGGTGGGACACATCTCCCCCTCAACCGGGGCCCTGTTCTACAAGGGCACAGGAGTGCCGGACACCTCCCCACCCCCCAAATTGTGAGAAATGCTCACCTGTCCAAATTCAAATAACAGACTTGAAGACAGAAGTAGGGTGAAAGCAAGACTTTGAATACGTCCTTGCAAGAGCGGGTGTCCCATGGAACAGGCACACACAGAACAGCAATCACGGGCTATTTATCCCTAGGGCGTGAGAGTTCCTCATTGGCTGAGTACTTATGAGGTTAATAGTTTTCCTCATACATCATGTAGGTCTTATTGTCTCCCATTGGGCCATGTAGGTCTCACTGTCTCCTATTAGGCCATTTAAAAAAATGGGCTGAGGCCTTTTCTAGGTGTACCCACCTCTCCTAGTCTAGTTGAGGAGGGCATGAGGTGTTTGGTCCTGGGAGCGCGCGCGCACGTGTGTGTGTGTGTGTGTGTGTGTGTGTGTAGGGGGGGGGAGGGGGAGTTTCCACCATGATACTGGCTCACATATACAGTTCCTTGTTCTTATACCCTTTACCTTCCTCCCCACATTCTGTTTGCCTTGGGGAAATTCAGTAACCATTTCCATTGAAAGTTGTCTATGCTGAGTTCAGCTGGTGTGGTTCAGTTGTTGACCATTGACCTATGAACCAAGAGGCCACAGTTCAATTCCTACTCAGGGCACATGTCTGGGTTGTGGGCCCAATACCCAGTGTGGGGGGGCGGTGCAGAAGGCAGCCGATCAATGATTCTCTCTCATCACTGATGTTTCTACCTCTCTCTCCCTTACCCTTCCTCTCTGAAATCAATAAATACATGTATTTTTCAAAAAGTTGGCTATGTTGAAGACAGATCACAGAGGTCTATTTGCTACAGGTAGTAAGCATCTTTGCCTTGTAAGTAATTATAAAGAAAATCCATCCCAAATGTGTCTATTGCATTTCTCTAATTAGGTTGCTATGGGATTTTTGGTAGTAGCCATTAGCAAATGAATAAAGTTTGGGTCCTCTCAGAGGCAGAAAACTAGCAGAAATAGACATGCGAGTGATTTGACCTGTTGATATGGTGATTACACTGGCCACTTTTGAATGGTGATCTATCCTTGTATCCCTGGAATAAGCCCCAGCTGGTCTTGATGTATAATTTGTGTGTGTGTGTGTGCACTGCTGGATTCAATCTGCTAATATTTTGTTGAAGATTTTTGCATCTAAGTTCATGCAAGATATTGATGGATAGCTTTGTTGTTGTTTTTTAATTTACTGTCTTTGTCTGGTTTTTGGTATCCAGGAATAATAAAATGAGTTGGAAAGTATTCTCTCCTCCTCTATCTTTAATGAAAGAGATTTTGTAAAGTTAGTGCTAATTCTTTAAAGGTTTGGAGAAATTTTCTATTTGAAAATATCAGAAACCTGGATATTTCTTTTTTAGGAACATTTTTTAAAAAGATTTTTTCATTCATTTGTTTTTTAGAGAGAAAGGAAGGGAGAGGAGAGAGGGAGGAACATCAATTTGAGAATGAAACATAACTCAGCTGTCTCCTACATGTCACCTTCCATGGATTTAGTCCACAAGCCGGGCAGGTGCCCTGACCAGGAACCCAAACAGCAAGCTTTTCATGCACAGGACAATGCCTCACCAACTAAATCACAACCACCGGGCATTTCAGGAACATTTTATTTTTTAAATCTTTACTGTTGAGACTATTATGAATATACCCTCTATTTCCCCTCAATACCCTCCTCTACCTGGCTCCTGCCCCATCCCAGGCTTTCACCATCCTATTGTCTGTGTCCATAGGTAATGCATATCCTAATATATAAAAATCCAGGGGCTGTAAAAACTGAAACAACTGGATGGATGACCGAACAGCAGGGGGGTTAGTGAGGGACAACCAAACGACTGAACAGGAGGCTGCATGGGGTGACCAGGCCGGCAAGGGGGGTGGTTGGGGGCAACCAGGCTGACAGGCAGAGGCGGTTAGGGGTGATCAGGCTGGGGGGGGGGCAGTTAGGGGTGATTAGGCAGACAGGCAGGTGAGTAATTGGGAGCCAGTGGTCCCAGATTGTGAGAGGGATGTCTGACTGCCAGTTTAAGCCCAATTCTTGGGATCAGGCCTAAACTGGCAGTCAGACATCCTCCAAAGGGTCCCGGATTGGAGAGGGTACAGGCTGGGCTGAGGGAACCCCTCCCCCATGCATGAATTTCATGCACTGGGTCTATAGTATACACATAAGATTTTTGGTTAATCTCCCTTCCCTCTAAGATTCATCATTCGGTTCCATGCTTCCATGATGGTTCTATTTTATTCATCAGTTTATGAGATTCCTTATTCATTTATTTTGATTTTTAGAACAACTGTAGATAGATATGTATTTATTGTTCATATTTTTTTCTCCTCCTCCTCCTCCTTCTCTTCTTAAAGAATACTCTTCAACATTTCATGTAATACTGGTGTGGTGTTGATAAACTCCTTTAGCTTTTTCTTGTCTGTGAAGCTCTTTATCTGACCTTCAATTCTGAATGATAGCTTTGCTGGGTAGAGTAATCTTGGTTGTAGGTTTTTGCTATTCATCACTTTGAATATTTCCTGCCCCTCCCTTCTGGACTGCAAAGTTTCTGTTGAGAAATCAACTACAGTTGTATGGGCACTCCCTTGTAAGTAACTAACTGATTTTCTCTTGCTGCTCTTAATATTCTTTGTCTTTAACCCTTGGCATTTTAATTATAATGTGTCTTGGTGTGGGCCTCTTTGGGTTCCTCTTGTTTGAGATTCTCTGTGCTTCCTGGATTGTAAATCTATTTATTTCACCACATAGGGGAAGTTTTCTGTCATTATTGCTTCAAATAGGTTTTCAATAGCTTGTTCTCTCTCTCTTCCTTCTGGCACCCCAATAATGTGAATGTTGGTATGCTTGAAGTTATCCCAGAGGCTCCTAACATTATCTTCATACTTTTGGATTCTTTTTTCTTTTTGCTCTTCTGATTGGTTGTGTTTTTTTTGTTTTTTGTTTTTTTGTTTTTTTTTGCATCCTCATATTCCAAATTGTTGATTTGATTCTCAAAATACTCTAATGTTGACTCCCTGTAAATTATTATTTATTTTAGTTAGTATATGCTTCATTTCTGACTGGTCCTTTTTCATATCATTGATGTTATCACTAATTTTCTTGAAATTCTCACTAAAATCCTTGAAAGCCTCACTAAGTCCCCTGAAGCTCTCATTAAGATCCTTGAGCATCCTTATAACCATTGTTTTGAACTTTGTATCTAGTAGTTTGCTTGCTTCCATTTCATTTATTTTTTTCCTGGAGATTTCTTCTGTTCTTTCATTTGGGAGATGTTTCTTTGTCTCTGCATTTTGGCTGCTTCCCTGTGTTTGTTTCTATGTATTAGGTACAGCTGCTATGTCTCCTGTAATTGGTAGAGTGGCCTTGTGTAGTAGGTGTCTGAGGGGCTCAGTGGCTCAGCCTCCCTTGTCACCTGAGCTGGGAACTCTAGGTGCGCCCCTGTGTGGGCAGTGTGCCCAGTCTTATAGTTGAGCCTTGATTGTTATTGGCATCACTGGGAGGAATTGATCTCCAGGCCAACTGGCTGTGAGGAACAGTGGTGACTACTGTGAAAGAGCAGCTGTGCAGGATACACTGCTATGGAACAGGACTTGCTTTAGTGGGGTTTTGGTGCTCACTGAGTCTGCCCCTTGTAAGTGTCGCTTGTGGATGTGTAGAGTTATAATCTGGTGTGGTCTAAAGATGTCCACTGGATGCACTGACTCTGGGGCCTCCAGGAGATACAAAGTCAGCTACAGCCTGGGGCCACCCAGCAGGAACTACCAGGAATCTGCAGATGGCTTCTGTTTGTATTGGGCTTAGAAGTACCCAGTCAAGACCAAGCTATGAAGTAAAACAGGCTGGTCCTAGTGCCAGGTCTTGGGCCTTTTTATTAATAGGTTTGGGGCATGCTGACACCAGTGCTACTTGTTGAAGAGATTTTAGGAAAGTCTGAAGTGTGAGCCAGGACAGGCCATTTATATAGAAAACCTGCTGCAAACAGCTTGGGTGGGGCTGCAAGTGGATGGAGTGGGGTCTCAGGGAATCACCAAGGCAGAGAAAACAGTGTGAGCCAGGCTGATAGAAACTCATATATGGTGCCTGCTAGTCAGCCTTGTGACAGGGGAGGTCCCTGCACAGGAACAATGATGCCTGTAAACACCCCTGTCTGGGAGAAAGCTGCCCTCAAGTTCCTGCCCTGATACCAGACAATTCAGTTCCTCCCAGTATGTCTCTGGT
>PVJC01049448.1:0-12172 GCA_004026665.1 Murina feae | reverse complement strand
TGGTCCTGGGTGAGACAGCCCCGCCAGGCCTCCTGGCTGCAACTTGGACCCACTTCCTTAACCAGGGACCCGGCGCTGTAAGGGTGGCAGCAGCGCTTCCTTCCCATCCCGAGCTGTAGTAGGTCCCTGCGGTTTCAGAACCCAACTCTGAGGGCCTCCCCCAGCCTTGAGCCTCCTGGCTCTCCCTCAATCCCACCAAGGCTTGCTTCTCACACTTGCTTCTTACATTTGCTGAAAACCTTCTTGGTCTATTTGCCATAGTAATCAGTTCTGGCTGAAAGGACTGGGAACTCTGGCAGGCCTGAGGGGACTGGGCGCTGCCATCTTGTGGCTATGGGTGCTGCCATCTTTGTGTCAGAGTGATGGTTAATTTGCATATTACCCTTTTATTGGATAGGATTATGAGATAAGATTACTGCATTGATGATCTTGAAAGGCAGAGGTTTCCCTGAGCATTAATGGAATCAATCATTATCAACATTAGCCCTTTCCTCCTCTTTTTTTGTTCTTCTTCTGTCATTGTAAAAAAAACAGATAATACAAGACAAACCACAATTAGCAGCATCACCTTTATACCAAGGAAAACAAAACAAACTGGTGACCCTACATTTGTAAGTGAGTTTCTTTTGTGATGGCAGCTGGCTGCATTTTTATACAGCTACGTTTTGTGACTCAGCAATGAAACTAGTGTGGAGTCTCTAGCCCATTGCCACTCCTGCCAACAGTTGGTTTTTAGAAATCAGCCTTGTTTTTGCTGTCTACTTTCACAGAATATGACACAAGGCCTTGCATTCAAGTAAAAAAAGAAATAAAAGTTAATAAGCTATTCAGTTTGGTATTGGGGGAATTAACTTATAAATTGATGTACTGAAAATGTTGCATCCACGGTAAGGAACAGCCTGACAACACTGAAATATACCACAGCAGGAACACATCCCAACCAGTTTCCCACTTCTTAATTTCTTTTGTTTGTTACTAAAATGTGTTAATTTCTGTTAATCACCTGGCTTCATTGCAGTTGTAATTTAACTTTTTCCCTGCTTCAGTTCATGAAGCAACTTTCTGTCTCTATTTGCTTTCTTAATGCAGGGCTGATTGTGTACATTCTCCATTATAAGTCTGACAAGGAGGATGCAATTCAGCTTTTTCTCTTACAGTCTGTAAAAACAAATAGGACCAGGGCAGATGTTGGGGTAAATTTGTAAATATATATGAAAACTAAAGTTTACTGTCTGCTTCCCTCACCTGCTCTTCCATCCTAGCTCTCTGCCTCGTATTCAATAAAAGCTAGCATCAGCTATTCACATGTTCTCCACAAGGAGGCTATGTTTAACTTTTGTTTGCACTGAAGTAGTTTTAGCAAACATTGTTTTGGAATCATACAAATATTGCCAACATATACTGCATGATGATGCTCCCTTTTCACCACAGCCATACATACACACATACAAACACATTTTAAATACAGCCTAGGCTCTGTGCCCAAAACATGAAAAGGACTTTTTAAAAAATGTTCTCAATTAATCAATTTAAGAAAATACCATTTGCTTGACTAAACAATAGAGGGCCGATCCCTTGGATATAGTAGATCCAGAAGTATCTGTGGCAGATGTGGATGCTGAATGGAAATTGAGGTAAGTCACAATAGAATTAGAGTTGAGTTTTCAGCACAGTCATGGCTCCTTCATCAAGTGACTTTTTAAAGGTTCTGGGTTTTGTGGAGATTGAAAGTCCAACCATGGGACATTATGTGACTATATAACCCAATTTTCCCTTGACAAACTATGTACTATCCAAACTCCAAGTGATAAAATCAGGCCCAGCAATAAACAACCTACCATCAGGTGGAAGTGTGATTTATAGGACCAGTCTTGAGCAGATCTGGAAGGCAGAAATAAGTTGCAGTCACAGATAACTTATAATCTCAATGTGATTACTCCTGCCATATGGTTATAACTCCTCCACTATGGCCTCCTAAGTAGTTTCCAATGGAAGGTTGGATACAGAGGAATGTCTATACACTGACATCTGCAAATAGTGGACTGTGGTGGTGTTACACCCCCACTCAGGAGCAGCCCTGAAAGACACAGATAAAGTGTGCATAACCTCAAGCAGTGCATCCAGATGTATAGTTTCCCTAGAAGAAGAAAAAGCTGAAAATATGGATTCATGAGCATTGTAGAAGAGGTATATGAATCGGACTTCTCAGAATGGGCACACAGATTGAAGATGAAATCACTGTCCCATGTAAAGACACACCCAAGATTATTCAATGCAGAGGAATCTCAATAATCAGATGGACAAAATGGTCCATTCTGCAGACATTAAAAATACCCATAACCATTTTCTGCTTGTACAGTGAGCTCATGAACAAAGAGAGCATAATGCCTACAATGAAGGTAATTCATGGGCTGAGTCACTTGGACTTCTCCCAGTCAACATAATCTGTTTACTACAACTCCTGACGGCCCAAATGCCAAACAACAGAAGCCAGTACAGTGTGTCTTTCTTGATACTGCATAACAGCCAGTCATGTGAATCTATAATAATTATAGATCCCTCCTGTCAATACTTACATTGGAATGAACTTTATTCTGGATTTGCAGATAGTAATCTTGTCTGCCTGTGAATTTACAGATTAATGTCCAATGATGCTCTCCTAAACAATGGCTAAATTTCTTCCTTAAAAGCGAAACATGGACTATTGCCTATGGAATTTACTGGCCTATAGCACAGAAACAGCTATTCATATTAAATGATAAACTCAACAGTTAAAGAAACAGCAGGGAGATTACTTTTTGAGTTTGAAGTGCTGTTTTACAGAGTATTATATAAGCTCTGAATCCAAAACATCTTTTTAACTGGGTCCTGGAATCATGATATAGAATGAGAAATGGAGACATAGCCCACTGTACAAATTGACACCAAATCACAGACTGGCTAATGTCTTCTCTGGTCAAATGATCAGGGACTTGGGACAAACAAGATTTGAAGACACCTGACAAAGAGATTTAGGGAAGAAATGTGCATAATATCATATCAGAAGATGCCTAGGGTCTGGGACTATTTGCAGCCCATGTGAATCTTATTAAAATTGCCCCAGTTGTATGGAAGACTCTCTTACAAACTATTTCAAACATATAAAAATGGTGTACATAAAAAATTAATAAAAACCTGTGTACCCATTACTCAGATTAAGAAATAAAATACTATCAATACCATTTAAGGTCTCTAGGTAACCTTTGACGATCTCATTATCCTTATTCCCTACACCACCCTCCCAGATATAAATACTACCCACTACCAGAAATGTATTTGTTTATCTTCCCATCCATGCTTTATAAGTTTATTACACATGCATATTTCATATATATAAACATTGATTTTCATATTTTTAAATTTTACATAAATGGGAACATTTTGTTTAGATCCCTCTACAACTCTCTTATTTTATATTTTTGCTCAAGATTAGGGAAATTGCCCTAACTGGTTTGGCTCAGTGGATAGAGCATCGGCCTGCGGACTCAAGGGTCCCAGGTTTGATTTCAGCCAAGGGCATGTACCTTGGTTGCCAGCACATCCCAAGTGGGGAGTGTGCAGGAGGCAGCTGATTGATGTTTCTCTCTCATCGATGTTTCTAACTCTCTATCCCTCTCTCTTCCTCTCTGTGAAAAATCAATAAAATATATTTTTTAAAAAAAATTAGGAAAATTATCCCTGTTTAATTTTCACTTATGTATAGTAGTCCAGAGAGTGAATTCATAATGATTATAGTTATCCACTTCCTTTTGAGTATCATATAAGTTGTTTCTATATTAATTTTTGCTATTATCAATAATTCTGTAATTTTTGTAACTGTATTTGTGTAAATTTTATTTATCTTGGGTTTTCTTGTGTAAGGAATCATATTATCCGAATAAAAACGCTCCTTTATGAATCCCGATTTCTTCTTTACACAATATATTATTATAGTGCATTTTAAATGAACACATACATGTATGACTACATATATAGGGTGGGGCAAAAGTAGGTTTACAGTTTTAAGGAAATAATATTGTTTTATTATTTATTAGTTATATTATTTTCCATGTGAGTACTTGTAAACCTACTTTTGCTCACCCTATATGTAAATATGTGCACATATATGTGCATAGTGTGTATGTGTGTAATAACAGATTTATTAGGTTACACAATTTGTGGTGGATGACCTTTTCTTTTGAGTCTTGTTCTGGAGCTTGAAGTCAATAGGTGGAGAGTCAGGAAGAACATAAGGGAAGTGAAGAGGGGGGTAGCAAGAAAAAACTGTAACCTTCAAGGATGAGCTGGGACTCACAAACATATACTAGAAGTCATGTTAGTTGCTTACTGCCACCATGCCTCCAATTTTCAGGATTGGAGTGTCCTGCAACAGAAACTGGTACCCTGAAACATGGAGTAATTTCAAATACCTGGATCAGGAGTTGGATAAACTGAAAGAGTAGATCCAGCAATGCTGGAAGACTTGAGGTTGCTGCTGGATATAAACAGGCAAGCTAGTGGATAAGTTTCATGCATTAGCTGCAACAGTATCTTTTGTTTTACTACAACCTTCTGAGCACAATAAAAATATGACTTATGTTGTATTTCTGCCTTACAAATCACATGTAAGATATCTTTTATAGTTCAATATAACTGGGATCTATGCAGGGAATGTGATTATGGGAAACATAGTTCCATTTTATTATTTCAATAAAATATAGATATACCAGATTATTCATATTCTAGAGTTCTATTTTGTTTATATTCCTCTTTTATATCTATTTCTCCTGCTGTTGAGATGGGTTTACTGGTTGGTGGTACTTACTTTTACATGTTACTACATCAGTTGAAGAATATTGAGGAGGGCTCACACAGTACAGGGGACGGAAGGGAAAACCTCTGGAGGTCCTGTCATGAAACTATAATAAATAATTCAGGAAAATTTGGATCTTCTCTTAGAAAATGTATGAGTGTGCTTTTGCTTGTATGAGGAAGAGTTGCATCATATTGCAGAGGAAATTATTTGGGGGAGATTGACAGAAGTAGCAGTAAAAGGGGTAGACTGTGTTAGGCATTATCATATGGAGATTGTAAAAAAGAAGAGCACATCATCCTTTTGGGAATTTTTCTCACTGTGAATAGATTCAGTGAGATTATGTGTCCTCATGCCTCACTCCTACTGTATAGAACAAAGAGAAAAAGCCTTATGCCTAGACTTATAAATCATTCATAGAGTTTTGAAGTTTCAGTGAATATCATAAAGACGTAACAAACATTTGGAAGTCAGATTCATCATAATAAAACAATGACAGTCACATGCTAAATATAAAGAATAATGAAATTTTAAATACTTTAAGTGAATAATGAGGACTCTACAATCAATATCTACTTATCATTTATTACTAGTAACACATTTTTCTGTAATTTTTATTCTTTTGTCCTTTCTAGAGAAACAAACTGATCCTCAATTCAATTATTCAATTTATTTTAATTTTATTTAGTAAAATAATCATATATATATATATATATATATATATATATATTTGCTTAAATGGAGGAAATGAATAATTATATGGTGATATTTAATTTATCTGTTGGTCTCAAACCCTGACAGTTGATAGAATTAAGAGCATAATTTACTTCTTGGTAGGCTGCTTGATTGTCAGCACTAACAGTCCCCTGGCTAATTAGATTGTCATAGGGCTCTAGAAACCATTTAAATATGATGGCATCAAATCTGAAATTGCAATGGGAAAGGCATCTGGGCTGTCCAACCTCTTAATGACTCGCCCTGAAATATCAGAAACAGCAAGAATTTTAAACATTTTGATAGAAAAAGACAAAATTGAATAAATTTTAGGTAAAAGAATATTGCTTCAGTTCAGCCTCTAAAAAGACTAAAAGGGCCCAGCCTGTGTGTTTCAGTGGTTGAGCATTGAACTATGAACCAGAAAGTTATGGTTCAATTCCCAGTCAGGGTAAATGCCTGGGTTGTGGATCAAGTCCCTGGTTGGGGACATGCAGGAGGCAATTAATCAATGATTCTCTCTCATTATTGATGTTTCTGTCTCTCTCTCCCTCTCCCTTCCTGGCTGAAATCAATAAAAAATATATTAAAAAAGAAAAAGAATGAAAGAGAAAAATACATGGTACTGAGTTTAAAGTATCAGGAAAGTCAGTGCCACATTGCTTTTTGATACTGATTTCTACTCTTTGTAAAAAGTCATAACAAAGAGCTCTATATTCTCTCCTTCTGCCTCCAAAAGCCAATTATGGATACTAAGTAACCTGTAGAATGTTAATGTCACAGCAAACTGGAGAAAAAACAAGCTATACTTAGAGAAAAGGAGTTTTATTATTAAACTACATTTTATTATTAAACTAGGGGCCCGGTGCATGAAATTCATTCACTGGGGGGGGGGGTCCTCAGCTCAGCCTGCCCCCTTTCACATATTGGGAGCCCTCAGGGGGTGTCCTACTGATGGCTTAGGCCTGCTCCCTGATCCTCTTGGGGAGCAGGCCTAAGCTGCAGTCTGGCCTCTCTTTGTGGGAGGCAACCAGGCTAATCAGGGGAAGCCACCAGCCCCATCACCCCGCTGCTGCAGCCACTGCCAGTCACCACAGCCACCAAGGAGTTTTTATCAACATGGACTCCAGTCCCTTCACCATGAAGAAATGACAACTTTCTTTAGGCATTTTCAAGATGTGTCTTTCATAGGATATGACATTTCTTTCTTTCCTCCTTTGTTATCCTCACTTGTGGATATGTTTCCATGGATTTTTAGAGAACATGGAAGAGAAGGGAAAAACAGAGAGAAACATCAAAGTGATTGGTTGCCTCCTGCATATGCCCTGACCTGGGCCCTGGCCAGGGAGGAGCCTGCAACCTAGGTACATGCCCTTGGTCAGAATTGAACCCAGACCCTGCAGTCAGCAGACTGAGGTATTATGCAGTGAGCCAAACTGGCTAGGGCAGGATATGTCATTTCTTAGCCCTCCATCAGTGGACCTTCATTTTTTTTCCCTCCAGGAGTGTGGTGGAAAAACCCTAGATCGCCTTTAGGGATTCTTATTATCCAAGTTACTAAGAATAGTACCAGTGGCATACAGGGAGCTTAGCCAATGAGCGGTAAGAAAAAGTATTTCCTCTGTAGTTCACTCTGATCACTGGCTCCACCCTTGCCACTCCAATCCCAGCTCCACCCCTGCCCAGGCCTGTAGCCTCTGGCCCAGGCCATATGCCTGGGTAGGGCATCCTCATACCCCTCCAATCACTGGCTCTGCCTCTTCCCCCTCCAATCACTGGCTCTGCCCTTGCCCATGCTTGAGGCCTCTGATGAAGGCCTCTGGCCTGGGCAGGGGACCCCCAGTCTGCTCTGATCGCCTGTTCCACCCCTCAGGCCTCCCACCTCACCCACCACCTGCCTGGCTAACAGGCCCAACCACTTCAGTGGCAGGGCTGAGCCGGACTGGGTGCCGCCATCTTGTGGCTATGGGGGCAGCCATCTTTGTGACAGAGTGATGCCTAATTTGCATATTACTCTTTTATTAGCTAGGATTCTGTGCCGGCCCAGAGAAAAATGTGTCTTTCAAATTGTGGGCCCCCCAACAAAGAGGAATCTTTTTCTATTTATACTTTTTTCCAGTCCTTTGTCTCCCAAATTTGTAATGAGACTTCTGGGCCTTCTAAGAAAGAAGGCCTGTTTGCTGGGAAGGGGCTATGAGACCATATCTCAAGGCCTGGTCTGGTGCCAGCACTGACTACTCTATCTGTGGCATAGTTTATGGCCTCTCTGAAATGGGAGTATTGTTATTTTTCTTACTATTTAAGCAAAAAAAAAAATGTTTACAGAAGTCAAAATAGCAGGGTTAAAATTTCACACAACAGTTTTTATATAAGATGGATGCTTCAATACTGGGTAAATATTTTCAGGTAACCCTATATAATAAAAGAGTAATATGCTAATTAGACTAGACATTCTTTTGGATGACCTTCTGGATGAAACTGGGGCTGTGAGGGCCAAGGCAGAGGCAGATGCCATGGTGGGTGGGGCCTGAGGCAGAGACGGCCTCCACTGCAGTGGGGACCGGAGCCACTTGCACTAATTTCATGCATCGGGCCTCTAATATTACATAAATTGCTATCAACAATGGCAGTTTAATAAAAGGCATATTATATGTTGAAGAAAAATCATTTTCTATCCTTAGAAATGGTAGATGAATCATTTTTATCAATATAAAAGGTAATACAGTGTTTGCATGAGAACAATCATCAATAATAGCTATTTTACATCAAGCACCTACTTTGTGTTAGCCAGGGTGTCAAGTCATCATACATACTATCATTAATCCTTACAACCTCTGTGCGGGAGATAATTATTTTCCATACTCACAAGTAAGTACATTAAGGCTCAGAGAGGTCAATATTCTTTCCAATGGCCACAGAGATAATTAATGGCAGATCTAGTATTGAAATATTCTTAATCTTATTCTAACAACCTTGCTTTTTAACCATTGTACCATGCTGCTGTTTCCATTTAAAGCACACTGTTCCACTGCACCTCTGTTCACATGGAGCAACCCAACTAAAGTAAAACCAGACTCTTCTCTGAATTTTTAAAATGGTTTAGAATTGCAAAATTCCATAGTATGCAAATATTTCCAGATAAACGTCCAGAGAATGCTTTGATTCAGTTGATTTCCCCATGAATACGTATAGAATTTGATTTAATCATTCAAGTTCCTCCATCCTGTAGGAAACAGAAGGGAATCAAACCAAATCTGTATATGTAGATTAAGATCAAGACAAATACCTAGATTTGTGAAACCATGAGAAAATGTTTCAAGTTGAGAATTATATGAATATGAAAACAGGAAGCAGGGCTCGAATATGGAACATTTACAGTAGATAATATGCCTCTCAGATTGTCAAACCTTTTAGTATCAGTAGGAGAATATGTTACAGGCATAGTATAAACCAGAGCCCATGATTCCAAGTTTGTACATTATGGTACCAGATTTGAGCAGCCCTAAGCTAAAGATTTGTCAGCTGTCTTCACCATATAAATTAGTACTAGACTACAGAGACAAAGTTGAATACATAGTGTGCCTTTTAAGCTGTCAGCAGAATTATAACATTGAGTTGCAATGATTTAGGAGACTAAAAACTGCAGGCCATCCTGTAATATATATTCCAGTGATTGTGATGTAATTGTGATTGTGTGTGTTTTTTAGTTTTCAGCAACTTCCTTTGGCCAGACTCCTACACTGAATTGTCAGTATGTTGATCAGCTCCTTATATTAATAGCACACTTCTCTCTCTCTCTCTCTCTCTCTCTCTCTCTCTCTCTCTCTCTCTCTCTCTCTCTCTCTCTCCCCCCTCCCCCCTTTGGAATGAATTTAGATTTTCTCAGATTAAAACAGTTGTAAATGTAGGAAATAGCCTTTGGAAACTGATATGACTTACAGTGTCCACTTAAGAGACCAATTTAATAAAAGTCATGTCAAAATGTTTCTATTTTCTTTTCAAAAGCAAACTCCATTTGCTCAGTGGCCAAGTATTATACTTGAGTCTCCTTTTTTAAATCTTTTTTCTGAGCATAGGATTTAAAGCCTGGTGATCTCAAGGAGGTAATCATTTCTCCAGAAAAAAAAAGAGTGAAGATTATGAAGTAAGTATAAAACACTTATATTTCTTGTTCTTTAAATTAAAAAAAATCATATTATGATATTCATAGTTGATGTGTAAAGGGTTTTGTAAGGCAGCTTTAATGCTGAGGTAGTGCTAATGAAAAAAAATAGGCTACTTCCCCTAAAATTGTGGTTTCCTAAACCTAGACATTATATTCATTTAGCATACTCCTTACTCTAGAGAAATTATAAATGAGATGCTCTGTTCAGTGAATTTTTTTGAATAGCTAGTGAATATTAGTATGTGAAAAATCTATCATCAAAACTAGTGGCTTGGTGCACAGATTTGTGCACATTGAAAGGAAGTAAATTAGAAGAAATATTCATGTGGTAATTACATCACTGCAAAAGTTTGCATGTCAAAATAGTGTATATAATATCTATAATAATAAAAGGGTAATATGCTAATTAAACCAGATGTCTTCTGGACATCCTTCCTGGTGAAGCTGGGGCCCGAGGGAAGCCAGCGCAGATCCTGGGTGCCGGTGTGTGGCCAGAGGAGGGAAGCAGCCCAGGTTCCGGGTGCCAGATGGAAGCTGGTGCCAGCAGCTGGGGGAAGGAAGGCCTATTTTTACATGAATTTTCATGCATTGAACCTCTAGTAGTATTATAAAATTGAAACAGGTGTGCAATTGGCACCAACAAGAGTTTTATATGTATTGTGCATGCGCAAGTCAATGTTTATTTTTAAATTTCCAGTGTGTGTCATATGTACCAGTCGGACGGTCAGATGGATGTACGATCAGTCACTTAGCCTTTTATATATGTAGAAAGTCTGAATGAAAAAAAGTGATATAATATAATCAATGTTATAAGGAGACCCAGTTTCAAAATAAGAAGCTAAAGGAAATTCTCTAACACCTCTAAGCAACCATATTTCCACAGATCTAATAAGCACATCTAAAAAAAACCATAGATCCTTTGCTTTAACATTAATTTGTAGCAAAAGCTCCATGAAGTCTAATCTCTTTAGTAAAGAACTTCAGAGGTATTAGATAAAATAAATAGGTCTTTACTAAATAGGCATGCTATTACTTTTCTTTTTAAAAATATATATATATATATTTTTTATTTAATTACATAAAGTATTGCAAAGATTAGTACAAATATCTCTTTTTGCCCCTGCCCTTCCCCCAGCCTCCCCTACCCTCCAGTGGTCTGTGTCCTTTGGTTATGCTTAAATGCATGCATAACAGTCCTTCGGTTGATTTATTAAAATATATTTTATTGATTTTTAACAGAGAGGAAGGGAGAGGGATAGAGAGTTAGAAACATCGATGAGAGAGAAACATCAATCAACTGCCTCCTGCACACCCCCTACTGGGGATGTGCCCACAACCAACGTACATCCTCTTGACCAGAATCGAACCTGGGGTTCTTCAGTCCACAGGCTGCTGCTCTATCCACTGAGCCAAATCAGTTAGGGCTACTTTTCTTAATTTCTCATTACTTCCTCTCTCCAAGATATAGATTACTCTATTTACATATTCAGTGAACAAATCATCATTTTCTTTATAGTTTGTAATTTTATGATAGGAGTAAACCAATAAAATTTGACTATCAGAAGCCAAATTTTAGTAGGAAGATACAAAATCATGGAACCATTTTCATTCCTTTCTCATCTACTACCCTTGCCCAATTTTGCCAGGGTGTTTAACATGAAAATCTATAGCATGTCACTCCCCTAGTTAAAGACTTTACTTAACTCATTTATTACTCAACTTTTGCTAAGCTCTGACTATATGCTGGACATTGAAGCTGCTGGGGATAAGAGGAGCTCACAGTATACGTAGTCAGGAAGACAAGCAAACAGTTGATTGCAATGTATTCTACATAAATGCTCTACTAAATTAGTACTCCCAATAAGGCAGTAAAGGATACTATTTGAACATTTGGAAGGGGCTCTTAAAACAATGCTACATTTCCTATAGAATAAAGTCCAAAAACCTTACTGTGGCTTAAAAAGCTGTCATGGTGCAGATCCTTTCTGCCTCGGGAGCCTCATTGCCTCACATATGTGCTCTGGCAACATCAGGCAGTTTGTTATTGTCCCTCCCATATCTTACTGTTTCTGACTTCTCATTTTATCCTATCTGCTTATAATATTCTACCCCATCTTATCTGCATAGGGAACACCTATATCAACTTAACTATAAAGACTTAGCTCAGCCCTGCTGGTATGGGCCAGTGGTTGAGTATCCACCTATGAACCAGGAGGTCACGGTTTGATTCCTGGTCAGGGCATTGTGGGGTTGGACCTCAGTGGAGGGCATTCAGGAGGCAGCCAATCAATGATTCTCTCTTATCATTGATGTTTCTCTCTATCCCTTCCTCTCCCTTCCTTTCTGAAAGATTATATATATACTAGGGGCCCGGTGCACAAAAATTTGTGCACTCAGGGGTCCCTCAGCCCAGCCTGTACCCGCACGTCCTGCCACCTGCCACCCGCACATCTCGCCCCAAC
>PVJC01049447.1:0-12174 GCA_004026665.1 Murina feae | reverse complement strand
GTGTATATGAAGGCAATTGGGCAATAGATGAACAAATAAAATATAACTTACATTCTTTAATACAGCAATTCCATTTCCAGAAATATGTAAATTAAATATTAAAAAATGAGGACATCTACCGTGTCCATTAATACCAGTAAAAATGGAAAAATCTTCCTAAATGTCTATCAGTAAGAAATGTTTTAAATATTCTATTTCTAGTGAACATGATCAAATGTTGAGCGTTCCTTAAAAAGGTATTGACATGGAAATACATTTTCAACATTACAAGTAATATAAACATATATATTCATTTTTTACAGTATATACATGTGCAACACCATTGCAAATACATAAACTAAATTGTGGTTATAATGAAATATGGAATTGCTGGAGTGTTTTCTCTTTACACCATCTACGTTGTCATAATAATTTACACTTTAAATTAATATATTTTGAATTTTTGTTTAAATAAATATAAGACAATTGTCTAACCTCCCAAATAATTAAACAAATTCAGAGTGATATGCCACTTCCATATATCCAATTGTCAGGGATGAAAAAAAATAAGTACTGCAATGTTGAAGAGAAAACATAGTATCTTTTGCACCCCTGGAAATTAACGAGGCAAACCCTAGCAAATACACTGAAAATGCCTTACTTTTTTCTGAGTTTCCACATTCAGGAGTCAGTATGAAGCAAACAATAAGAGACTAGACAATAACTTCTTTTTTTAAATGTATTTTTATTGGTTTCAGAGAGGATGGGAGAGGGAAGGGAAGGGGAGAATCATTGATCGGCTGCCTCCTGCACGCCCACTACTATGTGTCGAACCAGCAACCGAGGTAGGCGCCTTTGGCTAGAATCGAACCTGGGACCCTTTAGTCTGAAGGCTGAAGCTCTATCACTGAGCCAAACTGGCGAGGGCACAAGATGTATTCTTACGCCTTCTTAGGATGATACCTCCTTACCCTGACTCAACCAGGCTTACAGCTGTCATGTACCTGGGATAAGGTAATCTTTCCAGAGAAAACTCTAAGTACATCTGGCTTGCATTAGGACATTTTTGCTTACCCACTTATCAGCTAACACGAGGATAATGTTCCTCCTGTGGAACGTTGCTCGGGGCAGAAACATGAACTTTGTTTTTGAAAGGAAAGGTCATTGGGCATTTTTGACTGTCTTGCAGTTCCTTGATGGGGAGGGGCCGAAGCCAGCTCTTGTTTTCCCCTACCTTGAACTATAAGGTGAAGAAACATTGCGGATGTTTCTATTTTTCTCTCTCCATCTCCCTTCCCCTCTGAACTCAGTAAAAAATATATTTTAGAAAATAAATAAATAAAGTGTACTCTAAATCTAATGACTGATGTGTTTATCGGAGAAAGGAGAAGACTATTCGAGCTACAGAGACTCATGGGCGGGGGGGGGGGCGGTAGGGAGGCCTTGAAATACCCAAGTAAAGATGGAGGTAGAGATTGGAGTTACTTGGCCACAAGCCAAAGAATTTCTCCAGAATCTGGGAGCGCAAGGAAGGATTCTCCCTGAAGGCCCTCGGGGGGAGTGTGGCCATGCCCACACCTGGGTCTCAGATTTACACTGACAGAAGTAGGAGAGAATAAACTGTTATGTTAAGCCACCCACTCTGGTAATTTGTTACAGCAGCCCTAAGAAACTGATGTGGGGGAACAGGCTCACTGTTTGCAAGACAATTAATGTGATGCCTAACACCCACCAAACCAAGGACGAAATATCATGTGATCGTCTCCATAGATGCAGAGAAAGCATGTGACACATTCACCCTCTATCGATGATGAAAACTTTCAGCGAGGTGGATACAGAAGGAATTTGCCTCAAAATGATACAGATTACCTATGACAAGCCCACAGCTGGCATCATACTCAATGGTGAAGAGCTGAAAGCTATTCTTATAAGACAAGGATGCCCACTGTCACCATTATTATTCAATACTAGTGGCCCAGTGCACGAAATTCGTGCACATTAAAAGGGAGTTAATTAGATGAAATATTTTAATATTGCTATTTGCCCTTTCTCTATAATAGAAGTGTCAGAGATTAAAGAAAGTTAGTAAAACGTATATGAAAATCTTCCTCCTGTCAGAGTCTGGGGTGCACCATGGAACCCAGAGTCAAGTCTTCAACCACCCATGTGCACCTCACAATCGCTCGAGACCCAAACCTGGATGGCCCCCCTTCATTGAGCTAGATCCAGACCTGTCCAGTCCCACCCTGTCAAGCCCTGCCAGGTAGGGGGGTGCAGCCTCAGGTCCCCTGGGTGCCAGGGCAGGGGGGCACGGCCTGAGATCCCCATCAAGCCCTGCTGGGCAGAGTGAGTGGCCTGTGATCCTCCAGCCTGGTGCCAGGGCAGGGGGCACAGCCTGAGGTCCCCTGGTCTGGTGCTGGGATGGGGACATGGCCTGAGGTCCCCTGACCTGGCACCAGGGAAGAGGGTGCAGCCTGAATTCCTCTGGCCTGGTGCTAGGGCGGGGGAAGCAACCTGAAGTCTCCTGTCAAGCCCTGCGGGTGGAAGGCACAACCTGAGGTCCCCTGTCAAGCTCCATGCAGGAGGTGGGTGGGTGCACAGCCTCAGGTCCCTGTTTATTGCTCCTTAAGGCTCGTTATGGGAACTTAGCTTCAGCTGTGGGTGCAAATTGACCAGAGTGACGGTCAATTTGCATATTCCCTCTTTATTATATAGGATAGTATTCAAAGTTCTAGCCACAGCAATCAGGCACAATTTATAATATGACTAATAAATGAATTCAGCAAAATAACAGGATGCAAAATTAATATACAGAAATCAATCATGTTTCTATACATTAATAATGAATAATCAGAAGGAAAGGTGGAGAAAACACTCCCATTTACAAATGCATCAGAAAGAATAAAATACCTAGGAATAAATTTAACCAAGGAGGTGAAATACCTGTATTCTGAAAATGACTAAACACTGGACCATGAAGTGAACACAAATAAATGAACAGACTTTCCATGGATTGGAAGACTTAATATCATTAAAATGTCCATACTGCCCAAAACAATCTACAGATTCAATGCAATTTCTATTGAAATACCAATGGCATTCTCTCAGAATTAGAAAAAAAAAATCCTAAAATTTATATGGAATCAAAAAAAGACCCCGAATTGCCAAAGCAATCTTGAAGAAGAACAAAGATGGTGTATCATGCTTTCTGATTTCAGTCTATACTACAAAGCTATAATAACCAAAACAGTATGGCACTGGCACAAAAACAGTCACAGAGTACAGTGGGATGGACCCCTCAACAAAACATCAGCAAATTACAACCATATGTAAAAAAAAAAAAAAAGAATTGTGCATCCCATACTTGAACCCTGGCTCTTCTTGAACAGGATTTAACTTCAAGAAGAGTGTTGAAGATGAGGCAATCTATTTTGATACCACCCATAAATAGATATGGAGAGGGAAATCATGTGACCATCTGGTAAGGGGCTAAGGGCCTGTTGGTTGTTTCTGCTTGGTCTTTTTGTGGGGTTTTTTTCCAATGGCTCTCAAGTATGTGGGGAGAAGGTCACCTTCAGGCTCTTCTTCCACTTCATGTCTGCTTTCTCCATGTCTGGAGGGCATTTAATACGTGCGTTTATGGGGACAGAGGTATTAACCTCGATGGTGTGCATCACACAAATAAGTTTTTGCAAAATTATTCCACCCTCGTGCCAGGAGGGCTCCCTTTGCAGAACCCCGTCTAGGCACTCTCTCTGGGTGATGTGCTTTACTTTCTCCACCTCCCAAGTGTTGGCTCCTTCTGTTCCCTGCCGCAACATTGTGTCTCCTTCGCAGTATGCCTTGCAGGAATTACCTTTTAAGAATATCCCATTTCTAGGAGACATATGTAATGCTTTCAACAGTAAAGAGTAATAATAAAAAAAGAATGTCCCATTGTCTGTTTTTTTTTTAAATAGTGTATTTTCCTTTGTACATTTTTATTGATTTCAGAGAGGAAGGGAGAGGGACAGAGAGTGACATCAACGATGAGAAAGAATCCTGGACCGGCTGCCTCCTGCACAAGCCCCACTGGGGATGGAGCCCACAACCCAGGCCTGTGCCCTGACTGGAAATTGAACCTGATCTCCTGGTGCATAGGTCGAAGCTCAACCACTGAGCCACACCAGCTGGGCTCGGTCAACTTATGGACTGAACGCAATTATTCAATGACTCATTTGCTTGTTTGCTTAGGGCTTTTCTTCCCACCACGTCCCTCTTCACAATGGCTTGCAGAGACCACGTCCCTCCTCGCTCAGTCCCCAGAACAATGCCCGAAAGGCAGCAGCAGCGTGTCCCAAACAGTTGCGGCGTGAAGACGAAAGCCCTTGTTTTTCCTTCAGTCCGTGGAGTCCATGGAAAGGTCCCTTATCCATCTGCAATCTTATCTCCCACTCCAGGTGACCTTTCTGAAGATCAGTCCCTCCGTGCAGGCAGACCAGCTGCCTTGTGGGTCTGGGCGTTTCGGTCCTTGGGCCTCAGTTGGCCAGGCATGTGCAGTGTCCCCCCTTAGGGAACCTGGAGAGGCCAAGGGGCCCCAGGTGGAGCCCCCCATTCCCCGCCCCACTGTGGAAAGCAGCAGTCCCTGGCCTCACTTTTTCCTTTCTAGCAAAACGGGGCCAGGCTGCCAAACAGCTACTCCTCTCCAATGGACTGCCTCCAGGCCCGCTAGGGTGGCTCGGTGGTTGCATGCTGACCTATGTATGAACCGGGAGGTAACGGCTGGATTCCCACCCGGGCTCGGTATCCAGTGTGGGGCATGCGGCGTGCAGGAGGCGGCCGATGAATGATTCTCTCTCATCGCTGATGTTTCTCTCTCTTTCCTTCCCCCGTCCTCTCTGAAATCGATTTTTAAAAAAAATACATATTTTTAAAAAACAGAACTTCTTCCAGGCACATGATGGACGTTGCTCAATAGTTGCTGAGCAGCACATTCCTGCGAGTGCTCTTTCTCAATCCTCTGGCCTGGCTTTGGGGCCAGGATGGGGGCTCCGGGGCTGAGGCTGCAGCCAGCAGCCTATGTGGACAGGAGGGAGCCAGAAGGACTCACATTTCATGTGGGATAGGGGAAGGGGGGCAGCCTGGGCCTCTGTGCTGGGAGCATGCGCACTGTCCACTGGAGTCTCTGGGGGCAACCGCCCCCCTTCCCCCTGGTCACTATGGAAACCAGCCCTGGGACAAGGCTTCTCCTAGTCCCCAGCCTGCCAAAACAGCCTATCCACAGCTGTGTGATCTGTTTCACATTACAGGGTTTGAGGCAACCCACCCCCAAAACCATCCTGCAACCAGGAGATGTCATGACAACGTCTCCATGGACTTCCTGCACCCCTGCAGCTTGACCGACAGAATCTCGATGTCAAGAGGAACCCCTTTTCCTGCATTTGACGGGGCAGGTGTTTTTGCAAATGCCAGGCTTTCCTTTCTAAGCCGCTGGCCCCCCTGAGATGACTTCTCTTCCATATCGAATAGGGTCGACCTGGGGCTGCAGACCCCAATCTTGACCTTGATTTAAACAAGTCACGGAAGGCTCTGGCTGAGTGGCCGCTTGGTTAGAGTGTGGTCCACATGTGCCAAGGCTGCAGTTCCCATCCCGGGTCAGGGCACAGAGAAGAATCAATCATTGAATGCAGATTTCAGGGGGACGACAAATTGATCTTTCACTCTAAAAAAAAATTTGTTTTTAAAGGAAGTTGTGGCTGCCTCCTGAGTGCTGGCCTTCTCTTTCCTGCAGGGCCACCGGCCCCGTGGGCAGGTCTCTGTTTTATGGGCAGGCACCTCATTGCACAGCAAGCAAGCTGCTAACCCCTCGCCCACCACCAAATGATACTTCCTCTACATGAAGCCGACCCCAAGCTTTTCATTGCCCCCACCGCCCCCCTCTCCATGAATTTTCTTCTTGGTGGGAAATGCCGCCTCCTCAGTAGCTCTTTTCCTGGGTAGAAAGGATGTCACTTTATCAGACATACAGCTGGGCTCCAAGGATGGGCAACACTAGGGAATCTGCCTTGTACTTGATTCCAAATCTGAGCATCAATTCCAATGCTTTCAAACCAGGGGTGGGGAACCTTTTCCTGCCAAGGGCCATTGGAGATTGGTAACGCCATTCGAGGGTCATACAAAGTTATCCACTTAACTATCAGCCTGATCGCATATTTACAATAACGAAGATCTGGAAACAGTCCAGGGACCCATTTATCCATTATCAGTAGATAGATGGGTAAAAATTCTGTGGGACATTTACACTATGGAATACTATGCAGCTGTAAAAAAAAAAAGAGGGATCTCGTACCCTTCTGGACAGCATGGATGGCCCTGGAAACTTATTATACTAAGTGAAATGAGCCAAACTGAGAAAGACAAATATCACATGGTCTCACTTGCTTGTGGAATCTAATGAACACAATGGAGGAGCCAATAAAATACAACCCAAAGCACGGAGGCATGGAACAGCCTGACATACCTTGATGTGGGGGGTGTGAGACAAACCAAAAAAAAAACATCTAGGGCCCGCCCAGCCTCAGGTCCCCTGGCCCTGGTGTGAGGGCGTGACGACCATTTGCATATCACCTCTTTATTATACAGGACCATTGTTTTTACAATAACTGCGTTTATACTTTAATATACAACAGTGTTCATGCTTCCACAATTGTTGTGCCCAAGTCTGAAGTGTAATGTCATGAATCCATTAAATCCGGGTGGGTAAGAGAGGAGGATCTTGAAGAAGAATGTGGACAATAATATAACTGAAAGCACCCTGCCAGATGTACTGAGAAAAATAGAAATCTACAAATTAAAGAACATGAAAGATGGGAACAATCCAACTAAGATATATCTGAAAGATGTGTAGGAACTAACCTTGTGAAGGGAAATGTGAGGAAATCCTATTGGAGGAATGGGGTGGGGATGATCCCCCCTAAAAGTGATACAAGCGGGAAAATCCAAAGAGAAAGAAAGTGTGTGGAAAATCCTTCCAAGTCAACCTACTCGAGAAAACAGAGAGAGATGAGAAATGGGATACAAGAAATGAAGAGAATACTAGAGATGCCCAGACAATATTGGGTATAAGCTTTGGGTTTCAAGGGACAATAACCAGACACAAGATGGCATGTTTATTTTTTTCCTGTTTTTTTTTTCTTCTTTGATTGGGTGGCATATTTAATTGATTTTTTTTTTAGAGAGAGAGGAAGAGAGGGGTACAGATAGAAACATCATCATTGATCAGCCGCCTCCTGCACACCCCCCACAGGGAATAGAGCCTGCAACCCGGGCACATGCCCTAACTGGGAATCGAACCAGTGGCCTCTTGGTTCCTGGGTCAACACTGGACCACTGTGCTACACCGGCGGGGCCATAGTGACCCATTTAATTGGCTGATTTGGTTCAGTGGGCAGAGCGTCAGCCTGCGGACTGAAAGGTCCCCGGTTCCATTCTGGCCAAGGGCACATGCTAGGGGCCCTGCAGGAGCCAGCCAATTAATGTTTCTCTCTTTTTCTCTCTGAAATCAATAAAAAATATTTTTAAAAAAAAGAAGAAGAAGCTTTCAGCTTGAGGAAGCCCAAAGGCTCACCCCGGCTCACACACGGGATGCTTCCGGGGAGAGAGGAGGTCAACTTTGTTTCGCCCATTGCAGACCTGTTTCCAGGAATTAGAAAATACCAAATAAAATAAAATAAAATATAAAAATAAAAGTGAAAGAAATTAGAAAATACTGCCACCAACATGTTGCCTCTCTCGCCCATCCTGTGCACAAGAGGGCCAGATACCATCAATGCTACCAGGTTTGAAAACCAGTTCGGGGCGTGGCTGGCAAGTCGGGACCCGCCAGGCGCGGGGAGAAGGTGGAGGTGACATTCCCCCCGCCACCCCTCGGGGGACTCGGAGCAGCGCAGGTCGCAGGCGGCGGCCATCAGGGGAGGAAGGGCGCTGGGCACACGGGGAACAGGCATCGCACGCGTCCCTGCGAGTGCACATGGTGCGGGCTTGGAAGGATGAGCACTTGAATGAAAAAATAAAAAATAAAAGCGAATGACAGGGCATTGGGGGGGATAAGATCACATTTGTAATGTCTTCATCAATAAAGGGAAACATTGGGGGGAAAAAAGGAAAAACTAAAAATAACATCGAATCAAAATGACCCCAGGAATGTGTGGGACAAAAACCAATGGCTCAGTGGTTAGCGCGCGGGCCCCAAGTGCATGCCGGGAGGCAGCCCACCCGGGCGCCGCTCTCCCACCCACGCCCCTCTCTCTCTCCGTCTCTCTCCCCCCCACCCTCCTCCCACTTTCTCTAAAAAAAAAAAAAAATCAAGGGAGGAAAACATCGCCGGGTGAGGATTAAACCAAAAAAATAATAAAATAAACATACAAATAAATACCTTTAAAAAAACCCAACGGACTGACCATGCCCTGGTGAGGTTAAATACGTTTTTTTTTTTAATAAAAATAAAAACTACCCGTGTCACCCGGAAAAGTCCCATGTGCCAGAGGCCATTCTGCATTTCTCTCATTTTTGTGTGTGTGTGTTTTTTTTTTTACATTTTTATTGGTTGGTTGACTTGAGAGGGAGGAAGGGAGCGGGAAGATGTGTCGTGTCTGTTTGTGTTTTTGCACCCCAAGTCGGGCCTGGGCCCTGGGCCTGGCCTCGAACCCGCAACCACGGCGCCCCGCCGGACGAGCGGACGGACGGACGGAAGGATGGACGGTCGGACGCGGCTGCCTTTCGGTGTGTTTTTAACGCTTTGCGGCTGAAAGCATCCCCTCTGCACCCTCTTTTCGCATTTCTTCACTTTGCAGCCCCCCCCACACTCCCGGTTTGGGGGGGACCCCGGCGGGGCTGGTCTTGCCTCGGGGCTCCCACGGCGGCCCGACCCGGCTGGCCCTGGACAGACACCCGGTCTCCACCATGGCGTCCCCTCGCACCCTCAGGGCCCGGACTCCCCAAGCCGACACCCCGGCCCGGGTCCTCCTCAGGGCGGGCTCCTATCTGAGGTGATTCTGTGTGAAAACCACGGCCATTTCGCATTTTCCTCAGAAACACATTTTCCTCAGAAACACGTTTTCCTCAGAAACGCACGTCCCTGGGCACCTCAGCCGTCAGGGAGCACCTTACCTCTTCCCTGTGCACCTTCGGCGGCGCTCCGCCTTCTCCCTCCCTATCTCCCCGCGACCCGCTCAGGGCCCACGGGACGCCTGCGGGGGTCATGCTGCTATTCCTTCCAGGGTGGGGGGGCGGTCTGTACCTTCTCGGGGGGCCGCCTCGCCGCGTTCCCGCCCCGTCGGGCGTGACGCCCCGCCCCTCCCCCTCCGCCGCTGGAAAGGCGGGCTCGCGGCCGCGCCTGCGCAGTGGCCCGCCTGGCCGCTCTCCCGCCCCGTCGGGCGCCACGCCACGCCCCCTCCGGCAGCTGGCCCGGCTCGGCTCGCCGAGGCGCAGGCGCAGAGGGCGGTCCGGCCGCGGGCCCCGCCCCCTGCCCGCCCGCCGCTACGGAAGGCGCCGCGCGCGCAGCGACGCGCACTTCCTCTCCAGGCGCCCGTCTGCGAAGGGAGCGCTAAAAGGCTCGACGAGCCGCTGCTGGACGCAGAGGCCCTGCCCTGGTCGCCCGGAGTAGTCATGTCCGAAGCAAGTAAGCAGGGGTACGACCCCAACTTCGCAGCCGAGGCCGCCAACGCCGAGGCGTGCGGCGGCGGCGGCGGCGGCGACCCTGGGGTTCCCGGGGAGCCCCCCGCGCCCGAGCTCGCGTCCGCGTCCGGGTCCCAGGCCGCTGCCACCCCGGCGGGGTCCGACAGCCCTCCCTTAGGTGCCGGCGATGCCCCTGCCGCCTCGCCGCCGCCGCCCGAGGCCTGGAGCGACGAGGAAGACCCGAAGGCCCTGCTGCAGGCCGCGGGGGAAGGGTGCGCCCCGCAGGCGCCGAGCGCGGCCCAGCCGGCCCCCGCGCCGCCGCCCACCGCGGCGCAGCTGGTGCAGAAGGCGCACGAGCTGATGTGGTACGTGCTGATGAAGGACCAGCGGCGCATGGTCATCTGGTTCCCCGACATGGTGCGCGACGTCATCGGCAGCTACAAGAAGTGGTGCCGGAGCATCCTGCGCCGCACCAGCCTCATCCTGGCGCGCGTCTTCGGGCTGCACCTGCGCCTGACCAGCCTGCACACCATGGAGTTCTCGCTGGTCAAGGCGCTGGAGCCGGCCGAGCTGGACCGGGTGGCGCTGGGGGGCCGCATGCCCATGATGGGCCTGCTGCTCATGATCCTCAGCCTCATCTACGTCAAGGGGCGCGGCGCCCGCGAGAGCGCCGTGTGGAACGTGCTGCGCATCCTCGGGCTGCGCCCCTGGAAGAAGCACTCCACCTTCGCCGACGTGCGCAGGCTGCTGACCGAGGAGCTGGTGCAGCAGAACTACCTCCGGTACCAGCGCGTGCCCCAGGTGGAGCCGCCCGAGTTCGAGTTCTTCTGGGGCGCCCGCGCCACCCGCGAGATCACCAAGCTGCAGATCATGGAGTACCTGGCCCGCGTGTTCAAGAAGGACCCCCAGGCCTGGCCCACCCGCTACCGAGAGGCGCTGGAGGAGGCCCGCGCCCGTCGGGCGGCCGCGCCCCCGACCCCCTGCCCCCGCAACAGCTTCTCCGAGGACTAGGCTGGGTCCTCGGAGGCGGGGAGGCCCCCTTTCCCCCGGTGTCTGACCCCCCCTCTCTCACCAGGCTGGTGGGAAAGGGGATATGCGGGGAGGGGCATTTTAGGGTCTTCAGGGGGGGGATCTTCATGCAGTATTTCACGCGTGACACATTCTTAAGTTTCCAGCACCCTGCTTTTATACACACCTCTGATTGATGCCACGTTGTATTCCTTCTTTCTTCTAAAAAAAAAAAAAGAAAAAAAAAGGGTCTAGTGGGTAGGGACTTGCCTCTGCATGTCTGTTGGATAGATGTAACCTCTCTCCGTTGGTGCTTTTGGGCTTTTGTGCTGCCTTTCTTGAATTTTGTTTCCCTTTTGTATCAGAGACGTGCTAAAAACAAACAAACAGAAACCCACACACACACACACACATGCCCGCGAGCGCGCATTGAGAAGTTCTCCACCTTTAGTTCTCTTTCTGTGGGACCGTCTGTGCCGTTGGAGTGGACTGTGCGCCCTGGAGAGTGTTGATGGACGAGAAGGACTCCACCCGAAAGAAAAAGCTGGCCTTGCCAAAGCCAGGAGAGGAAGAGTCAAGGTGGTTCCCCACGCCCTTCGCGAAGCTGGCGACCTCGCCGCGGGCACAGGCGGCATCCGTGTGGCGTGACCGATGTGGACTGGTCTCCGTGTGGGCACTGGGCAGCCTTGTTTACTAAAACCCGAGTTACAAACCCCCACCCCTGAGTAAACTAACAATCAGTAAAGTTTCTTGTGATAACGATCGTTTCTGGAGAAACGTGTGTGTTTTTTTATCTCTCCCACCGCGGGGGGTTGGGTTGGGTTGGGGAAAGGGCGCACAAATGACAGCTATTTCGTGGGGGTGGGACAGTCAGGACTCATGGTTACAAACAGTGTGAGCTTTTTTTTTTTTAAGTGCAACACACACATGTTCAACACTTGGACCAATCCAGAAAGGGATAGAGAAAGCACAGATGCTCACATCGTAGTCCAGAGACGTAGCAGTGATGAATATGGAGGAAATTTCTCTTTTTGTGGTCACTTAAACGGCACTGGAATTTTTTTTTTTTTTTACTTAACCCTCACAACAGCCTTTTTGCACCGGGGAGAAGGTCAGGAGCAAAGCCGGTATTTAACTTGCCCGAGATCATGAAGTTTAATGAGTGGAGGGGCTGGGATTTGAACCCACACAGGAGGCCTCCACTTTTCCCCCCACCTGCCTACAACTGCCCCCTTCCCCGTCCCTTTTAGTTTATTTCTCAAAATTTCACGTTAGAGTCTCTACTCTTAGTTCCCTATCCCAAATGCATGTGCACACACACACGTGCACACGGTAAGGGATCCATTACTCAGAGAAAACAATCATATTCTGGTTGTGCAAATGAAGAAACTTGGTCTCAGAGAGAGTAATGGACCTAGTCAAGTCACACTCGGGCTTAGCAGGGAAGTCAGGGTTTGAAACGTGGCCCTCCCTTGAAGGGCTGAAGTGCAGGAGCCAGAAGAACACCCGTGGGACCCCCGGGGGAGGGGGTGG
>PVJC01049446.1:0-12172 GCA_004026665.1 Murina feae | reverse complement strand
TGCGCGCGCCTCCGTACCTCTGTACTTTGCTTCCGCTGCTCCTCTGAGTCTCAGACTCTTCTCTAGTTGTAGGATTTTCACTCAGCCAGCCTTCCTGTGGGTGCGAGTGGTGTCCGTGTGTTCTTTTCGAGGTTTTTCTGAAATAGTTGTTCACGGCTGCATTTACGGTGTCTACCCTATGCTGCCATCTTGTTTCCTCTCTGAATTAATCATTTAAATTCATTTGATTTAAAGTGAGCCTATCCCAATAGAAAGATTGAGAGGGTAAGTTAGAGTAGTTTGTACTTTCCTTCTGGAGATACTGAAAAGCATACATTTAACAAAGACGGACAGGAAGAACGTGATTATTTCTGATTTTCTTGGTCACTTTTCTTGGTGAGAAAATTGCTACCTTCCAGTAACAAATTTTCTGAGGTTTAGGAGTGGCTGCATGACACAATCAGTTCTGATCAAATTTAATCATAATTTAAGTAAAATTAAATTATTCTATATAGTTAGAGTAGAGCATCCTACAGATGCTGTGCTAATTACAGTCATTAATGGCCTACTTTTTCTGACCCAAAAAGGTAAATGAAGAAGGGAATTGTCTTTGCCTTTGAAGAATTTTCCCTCTAAAAGAGATTAGTTCACTGTCATTGCTATTTATTTTCACATGATACTTTTCTAGAATCTTTGTATAACTCCATAGTACTGAACTAATCCATAGAAAAGGCAGACTGTGTCTTCTCCCATAGGTAAGAAGACTTGGCAGATCTAATCTCTCCCCAATTAGAAATCATAAAGTTTTATAAACAGGCTCTTTCAGTAAAAGAGCTTAGACATAGATGGGATCTATGGGTCAGGAATGTTCACATGAAAGTTTAAAAACACTGTTAAAACATTTCTTATAAATATCCTTTAAATGTTTTAGAACATATTTCAGAAAAAAATCCTCAACAAATTATCCTTTGTTAATGTTATACTTAGTGCTGTGCTTTTTCTGCAGATTCAGTGATGTGTACTCTTTAATATAAATGTATATGCGTGTTGTTATTATACTTTATTATTTCACAGTGCTTAACAGAGGCCTAGCTTTGTGCTTTCAGGCTGAGAACTAAAGAGGTGGTTTGATCAAAGTAGGTCAGAGAGTACCATGGGGTAGCAAGGGGAAGTCCCTGAGCTTACTCACATTGTCCTGCCTCTGGTGGAGTTCACTTTTATTGTTACGGTCTAGGCCTGTCTTCCTGTGAATGGAAGAAATACTCACATTGCAGAAAAGTCTCAGAAATACTATCAAAAGTAACTTTTTAGAATAATAAGTTATTGTCTGTTATTGGGAGGATTGGTAGGACAGTAATGGAGAGAATAAAAATTAGAATTGAATTTATTCCTAAATTCCATAGAATCAAAAGCAAAAATATGCATAAATATGATAGCTTCTCTAAATATAAAATAAGTGCTGTATAGGTCTCTGTGAGATGGAAACTAGTGTTTTAAATTTTGCCTGCCAGTTCTGTTTTTTTAAATGCATAGCTGTTGTGGAATTGACCATGTTTTAGAATCAAGGAAATTTCCAGGTTTATCAATCCATGTCATATTAGTTGTGAACATATGCAATTGATTAAATGTTATAAGCAAATCTACTTACTGATTATTGCAATAGGACCTATCACATTTCTATGAAACACCATTTTGTGCCTATTTGACTATGTATGATTAAGCTGCTATTAGAATCTAGGAGTATACTTCAGCGGGCTTTAAAGATCCTAGGATGTTTTTACATCTCAGAATTAAAGTGAAATTTTCTTAAAATAAAATTTTAAGAAATGGCTTCCTTGGATTGGTTAAATGTTAAGTGTATACACACACACACACACACATTCTAATAAAAGAGCAATATTCAAATTAACCCTCACTCCATTACACCCACAAGCCATGCCCACCAACTAATCAGGAGCAGATATGCAAATTAACTCAACTAAGATGGCGGCAGCAATGGAGCTGGAGTTGCCCTGGGCAATGGAGGACGCCAGGGCCCTGTGGGCCCTGAGCTCTACTCAAGGCTACAACATTTCAGTTATAGAAGATAAACAAACCTCAGATACCTGTGGGGCTGGGACCTTGGGTGGCCAGGGGCAACCCAGGCTTGGAGCGGGAGACCAAGGCAACAAAGTTTCAATTATAGAAGTTAAATAAATCCCAGATACCTGTTTCCAGCCAGGCACCCCAGTAGGGACTGAAACCCTGAAGGGGCTGTGGGCAGCCTGAAAATGGCCCTCAGCACCTCACCCAGACTGGCCACACCCCCATGGTGTGAGGGTCCCTGCTGGGGGGCTTGGCAAGCCTGCAAACAGCCATCAGCCCCTCACTCAGGCTGGCCAGGCATGCCAGCAGGTGAACATCCCCCGAGGGGTCCCAGACTTCAAGGGCACAGGCATAGAAGCCCAGTGCACAAAAATTTGTGCATTCGGGGGCAGGGAGGTCCCTCAGCTCGGCCTGTGCTCTCTCGAAGTCTGAGACCCCTCGGGGAGTATCCACCTGCTGGTGTGCCTGGCCAGCTTGGGTGAGGGGCAGAGGGCCGTTTCGGGCTGCCCACAGCCCCTTCAGGGTTCAGGTCCCTACTGGGGTGCCTGGCTTGTGGGTGTGCCCTTGACCAGAATTGAACCCGGGACCCTTGCGTCTGCAGGCTGACGCTCTATCCACTGAGCCAAACCGGTCAGGGCAGAACACTAAGCCTTTTAGAGCTCAAGAGTTGCTGAAGTTATTTTCTATTCTTACATTTGCCAGAAATTGCTGACAACTTAAAAGCTATCATATGAGTGAGTACCAGTTGCCTAGATTGTTCAATGATTTTGAACAAGTGTGGATCAGGATTTCCTGTAAATTTTCTTCCTCTTTTGGGGTCGTGTTGCCTCTATCTCTGAGTAATTGTACACTTAGAATGAAAAAAAAAGAAAAAGAAAAACGACAAAGCAAGGTCACTGGATCTACATTGCTTTTACTTCTATGCCAAATGAAACTTTCCTTCTGTTATGTGTTACAGTTTTGGCATCTTTTGGCATCTAGAGAGAGATTTGCAGTTAGGAGGGGGAATGTGGGGTTTTAAGGAGAGATTTTTCTGAGCTGAAGCCTCCCTTTTTCTGTATTTCAATCAGGGTAGAGACAGCCAGTTCCTGCTCTTTGGCTAAAACGTGTTCCTAGAATCCATGATAAAGCAGAGTATCATAAAAGAAGTCCATTTTCCTATGGGTTATATAATCCAGCAATTTAGAATTCTTTCCTGAATTCTCTGTTTTGGTGTAGCCAAATGGATTTTTAAAAAAGACATGTCAGAGGGAGACATATTTTAAGAATTAGGCATTCTACTAAAGGAATTGCAGTTGGCCAACTGAATGAAGGGGATAATCCTAGCCATTGCCTTTAAATAGCAGGAGCGCCTGCATGACAGCTTGGGTATTTTTTCTTCTGAGTCAGGAAATGAACAGCTGGGTTCCAGAAGATAAGAGAAGTACTTCTGAACAGAGGCAAATCTTTAAATAAAAGGAACCTTTCTTTAGGAACTGTAATTGGGTTTAGGGAAGTGTTGCGTATATCAATTAGGAGTGTGTTTGGCTACAAATAAAACTTCACTATGTGACTTAAATAGAGGTCTCCCTCCATAAGAAACTTTACTTTCAGTAGTCCAGAGGTGATACTGATGCTCAAGTTTACTAATAATGCCTCTTTATCATTGTTAGAATGTGATCCTCATTCTCAAGGTCGCCAAATGGCTCTTAACTTTCAGGCATCACTGTTTTTGTTATCTTTTGCTGTATGACAAATTACCTCCAAAACATATTAGCTAAAAATAAACATTAATTATCTCACAGTTTCTGAAGGTTGAGAATTAAGAGTGGTTTAGTTGGGATGTTCTGACTCAGATTCTCTCATGAGGTTCAGTTAAGATGATTTCACTTATATGTGGAATCTAATGAACAAAATGAACTGACAAGCAACATAGTGACAGCCTCATAGAGAGCAGATTAACAGATGTCGGGGGAAGGGAGGCCTAGGTAGTGAGGGTGGAAGGATTGAGCCAAAAATAAAATAAAAAAAGAGAGAGAAACTCACAGACACGGATAACAATGTGGTATTGCCAGGAGGAAGTAGGAGGTGGAGGGTATAGGGATAAATGTTGGTGGATGGAGATTTGACTTGGGGTGGTAAACACACCATATAGTAGTGTACTGATGATGTGTAGTAGAATTGTGCACCTGAAACCTGTATAATTTTATTAAGCGGTGTCACCCCAATAGATTCAATAATAATAATAAAAAAATAGCTGGCGCTATTATCCAATAAAGGCTTGGCTGAGCTGGAGGTCTACTTTCAAGCTAACTATTAGCAGGAGGCTTCAGTTCCTTACCACATGGGGGTGCTCATGACATAATGAGCTTTCCCTAAGGCAAATGGTCCAGAAGGGGGATGTCAGGGAGTAGTCTTTTATAACCTAATCTTGGAAGTGAGATATCATCACTTCTTCACATATTGCTCACACACTGTAATACAATATGGGAAGGGTCTACCCAAATAACAGGAGGCAGGGTTCACTGGAGCCATCTTGGAGGCTGCCTACTATACACCACAAATGTGTTTCAGTCAATAAGAAGGAAAGAAAAGAAAAGGTGATAACAGAATTCTGTTTGTGTCTCATTGGCCAGAACTGTGTAATGTGGCCTTTCAAAGGAGGCTCAGAAATTAAGTGTTTAGCTTTTATAGGCTCTGTCACAGAGATAGGCAGGGAAGAAGGGTATGGGAAATGGAATTTGTCTGTCCCAATATCCATTGTCTGCCACTACTGATATGGGAATTTTGGACTGGAACCTACTGTGTTCCCTGGGCAGACTTATTTTTCCCCAGGCTCTTTGTCCATCGGAGTTAAAGAATGAAACCACAGAAGGATGACTGTGTAGCAAAGGTGGAAATTTATTGAAAAACAAGTATTGACTCCCACGTGGGGAGGAGGAAAGAGTCCCACTGAACCCCTTTTCCCTACGATTTATAAAGGCTACAGATCATTGTGCCTTGATAGCTCCTCTGATTGGTCACTATCCCCTTCTGTTTTGGTTACTATAGCAACTCCTGAGCTTAAAGGTTGAACCTCACATGGGATATGTGAGGCTCTCCTCCCTCATTGTTCTCCTATTCCCTCTGGGCTTTCTTCCTCCTTCATTAGTTTGTAAATTTAGACCCTTTGCTGCCCCCCCAGTTCCTTTATCTTATGGAAATGTAACTGCTGCCTCTCCCAACTCCCTTGTCTTAAAATGTAATCTTTCGCAGCTATGCAGTCTGTGCTTTTCCCATGGACCCCCATAATTTAAAAAATTCCCTAAATCTGCCTATTTCACCCCTAAAAACTCCTATTTCACTACCATCGCGTTTGATGACTGTAACTCATTTTAATTTGCCTGTATTGCTTATCCTTGGAGTAACAATTAACTTTCTGGGAAGAGTTTCCTTTTTTTATCTTCTCCAAAGATAAATTCAATTTTTTTGTTGTTGTTGTTTAAAGTATTACTAATAGTATATATGTCTCCTTTTTTCCCCATTGACCTCTCCCTGGCCTCCTCTACCCCCTGGCACATGCTCTCATCCCCCACCCTCGAGTGTCTTGTGTCCATTGGTTATGCTTATATGTATGCATATACATATACATGATCTCTGGGAAGATATTTAATTAATAAAAGTGTGAAGAAGAGGAGCCCTAAAATTTTTTAAAAGTTTAATTGAGGTATAATTGACATTCAATATTATACAACCCTATTAGTTTCTGGTATGCAACATAATGATTCAAAAATCTATATATTTAAAAGCCTGAACGACTGAACAACCATAACGACTGGTTGACCAGTTGCTATAGTGCATACTGACCACCAGGGGGCAGATGCTCAATGTAGGAGCACTCCCTGGTGGTCAGTACGCTCCCACAGCCAACCTTTCCCGGTTCTTTCCCCCATCTGGCAGGCCCTGGCTGGCAGGCCCCATCTGGCTGCTGGCAGGCCCTGGCCAGCCTGGCCCAGATCGGGACTGGGCGAGACAGCCCTGATCACCAGCCAGGCCTAGGGACCCCACCCATACACGAATTTCTCAAGTTTGTATATATTGCAAAATGATCACTACAGTAAATCTAGTTAATACCTATCACCATTATAGTTAACAGAATTTAAGAAAATTGTAAATATAGTGATTCTTCTAGTTGTTACAGAAATAAAGCTCTTATCTGAAGGGTGGGGGCTGGCTGGCCTGCCCTGTTGGGGGCCCTGGATCCAAGTGGGGGAGTCCTCACTGGGAAGCAGGGCTGGCCTGGGCGAGGAGCCGAGGGTGGTTTCCAGGCCGGCCACACCCCTGGTTGGGGTGGGGGTCCCCGCTGGGGATGGGGCTGGCCTGGGTGAGGGGCCTCAGTGTTCTGGTCTCTGGTTGTTCCACTCATTCAGTTGCTGGGCTTTTATTATATAGGATTACTTTTAGCTTTGTAAGAATCTAGGAAACTGTTTTCCAAAGTGGCTATATCATTTTACTTTCCCACCAGCAATGACTGAGAATTTCTATTGTTCCACATCCTCACCAGTGTTTGGTATTATCACTTTTTAAAATGTTAGTTCCAATAGAAATAGAATGATATCTCATTATTAAAATTTGCAATTCCTTGATGACAACTGACATTGAGCATTTTTTTACATGCTTTTTGCCATCTCTTTATCTTCAGTAAGTGTATATTTAGGACTTTTGTCCACTTTTTTAATTTGGTTGTTTTATTGTTGGGTTTTAAGAATTTTTAAAAATACATATTTTCGATAAAATTTTTTTATCAATTACAGTCATGCATCCCTTAATGACAGGGATACGTTCTGAGAAATGTATCATTAGGCAATTTCATCATTTTTCAGACATTGGCGTGCACTTTCACAAACTTAGATGATATAGCCTACTACACACCTAGGCTATATGGTATAGGCTATTGCTCCTAGGCTGCAAACCTGCATAACACGTTACTGTACTGAATACTGCAGGCAATTGTAACACAATGGCAAATATTTGAAATATATACATAGAAATATATCTAAACCTAGAAAGGTACAGTAAAAAATAAGTATAAGTAAAAATAAGTTTAAAAAGATGGCACACCTGTATAGGATACTTAACCGTGAATGGAGCTTGCAGGACTGGAAGTTGCCCTGGGTGAGTGGTGAGTGAATGTGCAGGCCTAGGACATTACTGTACTCTCTTGTAGATTTGTAAACACTGTCGCATAAGCCTCCCCACCTGCTTCCTTCCATCAGGGTCAGAAATAGAACATTGAAGCTATCAATGCTGCTCCATGAACAGGGATGTTGGCTGGATTGATGGGAAGAGAAACTGAATTAGGCATAGATTGCCATAATAGTGACTCTCCATGTGGGAGTGAAAGGTTGACTGAGGACCAGTAAGAATGAGAAATCAAGATGGAGGGATAAAGGAACATAAAGATTGTCATGGCAATGTGGTTTGGACTATTGCATGTTGGAATAGTGGTCAGGTAAGGAACTTTGTGATTGCTATTTATTTAAAAAAAAAAAGAGGCTGTTCTAACATGAAGAGGGTGCAGAACTGAGGGCTCAATATTTTGACTTTGGAAATTTGTTTTTTATTCCATTGACCCTATCTGGCACAAAGGTCTCTCTCTGGCATTGAATGGAAGAAAGAAAACTTACTTACAATTTATATCAATACAGCCTGAAAATATTTCCAAAGTGCAGGGACAGGCTGGCTCCACACTACCACTGAGAGCTTTTACTAAAGTGGCTGTGGTACTTAATACTTGTTAAGATAGCTGCTGGGACCTGTGTCCTTGTACAGGGTTTGAGTCCTCAACAAATAATTTACAGCAGTGTCCTCTGAAGACCGTCAAGTTAGATCTGGAAGGGCTGTAGAGCTGAATATGTAACAGTGGGGAACAGGCTCCTAATGTGCTGAAATAGGTCAGTGGCTGACTGATTGGGATGTAATCTGTGCACTCTTATGTTGAGGTGCTGTGAATGAGAAAGAATCCATTGCCAATCCTCAGGTATTTATGTTGTTCACATCAGAGAAAAATTTCCACTTCTTGTAGCAATTCAGCTCCATTAATAATCTTATGGGATTACCATCATATATGTGGTCCATCATTGACCAAAACATCATTATGCAGCACATGATTATATGTGTTTTGCAAATATTTTTCCCCATTCTGTGGCTTGTCTTATCATTCTTTTAAGTGTATCTTTTGCATAACAGAAGGTTTTAATCTTAAAGTACATAATCTTTATTCTTTAATGGGTCATGCTTTTGATGTTACATTAGGTCTGTGATCCCTTTTGAGTTAATGTTGTAAAAGTTATTATTATGTCTCTGTCCAAGTTCTTCCTTTTTTTTAATATGTGTGTGTGTGTGTGTGTGTCTAATTGTTCTAGCATCATTTGTTGAAAATGTTATCCTTTCCTTGTTGAATTACCTTTGCTCCTTTGCTAATGATCAATTGATTATTTGTATACATCTATTTCTGGGTTCTGTACTATTTTCCGTTGATATGTGTCTATTCTTTCACTAATACCATGCTCTCTTTATTAATCTAAGTTTATAGTTAGTCTTGAAATCAGGTAATGTGACTGTTCTTCAGTATAGCGTTGGCTATTCTAGGCCTTTTGTCTTTTCATATAAACTTTAAAACCAGTTTGTTGATATCTATAAAATAGCTTGCCAGGATTTGGAATTGCATTGAACCTGTTGATTAAGATGGGAGGAAACTGACATGTTAACTGTTGAATTTTCTAACCCATGAACAGGGTGTATTTCTCTGTTTACTTAGATCTTTGATTTCTTTCATCAGACATTTATAGTTTTAGGCATATAGATCCTGTCATATTTTGTTATAACTATTTTTTTCTGTGCTACTAATTTTTTAATTTCAAATTTTAATAGTTTATTGTTGACATATAGGAAAGCAATACACTTATATATATTAATTTTATATCCTTGGGTTTTTTTAATAAATTCCTTGGGATTTTCTGTATAGACAATCATGTCATCTACAAATAAGAAATTTTATTTTTTCCTTTCTGATCTGTATGCCTTTTATTTCCTTTTTTAAATGTTATTGTACTGACTAGAACTCCCTATACTGTCTTTGACTAAGAGTAGTGAGAGTAGACATCCTTGTTTTATTTCCAATTTAGTGGGGGGAAAACATTCAGTTATTCACCACTAAGTATAAAATCTGTACGTTTTTTGTAGATGCTCTTTATTAAGTTGAAGAAACTTACCTCTGTTCCTAATTTTCTGAAAGTTTTCTTTAAATCATGAATTTACTCAAATACTTTTTATATCAATTGGCATGATTATGTGATTTTTCTTCTTTAGCCTAATAATATGGTAGCTATATTGTTTGATTTTCAAATATTGATCCAGCCATACTACATTCCTGAAATAATCCCACTAAGTCATGGTGTATAATGCTTTAAAAATATTACTGGATCCTATTTGCTTAAGGAATTTTGCATCCATATTTGTGAGGGTTGTACTTCTTTTTCTTTTGTACTGACTTTGTCTGGTTTTGGTATTTAATACTTGCTTTATAAAATGAATTGTGAAGTGCTCCCTCCTCTTTAATTTCTGGAAGAGACTTTAAAATTGGTGTCAATTTATTATCTTTAAATGTTTAGTATAATTATCCAGTGAAAGCATTTGGACTTGGAAATGTATTTTTTGGGAGTTAAAAAAAATCACAATTTTCTTAATAGTTTTAGAACTGTTCAAGTGGTCTATTTCATAGTAGGAGTTGTGATGAGAATTTATTCATTTCATCTAAATTGTCAAATTTATGAGTATAGGGTGTTTTTAGTATTTCCTTATTATCGTTTGGTCTCTGCAGATTCTTTAACCTTAATCCTCATCTATTTTATTCCTGATATTGGTAATCTGTGTCTTCCCTATTTTTTTCTTTGTTGGTCTTGCAGTGGTTCTCAACCTTCTGGCCTTTTAAATACAGTTCCTCATGTTGTGACCCAACCATAAAATTATTTTCATTGCTACTTCATAACTGTAATGTTGCTACTGTTATGAATCATAATGTAAATATCTGATATGCAGGATGGTCTTAGGTGACGCCTGTAAAAGGGTCTTTCGACTGTCAAAGGAATCATGACCCACAAGTTAAGAACCGCTATGCTAGAGGTTTTTCAATGTGGGGTTTTTTTTTCTTTTCCAAGAACCAGCACTTAGTTTCAGTGCTTTTTTCCTATGGTTATTCTGTTTTCAGTTTCATTGAATTTTGCTTTTCTCTTTCTTTCCTTCTGCTTGCTTCTCAGTTTATATATTTTTTCATTGCCTAGGTTCTTGAGGGTAGGAACTTAAGTTGTTTTTGTTCTTTTTTATTTCTTCTTTCTTAATGTACTAGAGGCCTGGTGCATGAAATTCGTGCACTGGATTTGAGGGGGATAACGCAGCCTGGCCTGCACTCTCTTGCAGTCCAGGAGCCCTTGGGGGATGTCCAACTACTGGCATAAGCTGGCAGTCAAACATCCTTAGCACTGCCATACAGTGCTGCCATGGAGAGGCTCCCACCATTCCTGCTGCGCTCGCCAGCTGTGAGCCCAGCTTCTGGCTGAGCAGCACTCCCCCTGTGGGAGTGCACTGACCACCAGGGGGCAGCTCCTGCATTGAGCATCTGCCCCCGGTGGTCATTGCACATCACAGTGACCAGTCATTCCGCTGTTTAGTCGATTTCAATATTAGCCTTTTATTATATAGGATGGGCTATGTTGAAAGTTCTGATTGTCCACTAGACCTCCTCCAGTACCACCCAAGTAGGGAAGGAGGAATGCTAATTGCTTCTGGTGTGAGTGGATGTCCAGGTCATCTCCACCACTATTTTTTCCAGTGGTGGAGGGTGAAGAGCATTATATCAGTGGAAGTGAAAGTTCCAGCTCTCTACTCAGCCTTCTCTGAGGCAGGCAGTTTAGTGTACCTTGTTATTCCCCAGCAAGAATGGAAGTCCAGTCTCCCCACTTTAGCCTTTTCTAGTGTGAGTGGGAATAGGGTCACAGTTTGGTGGTGATGGTAGTGGTGTTTGATTACAGAGGAGTGATTATCTTAACTAATAAAAGCATAATATTGAAATTAACCGTTTCTCCGAGACGGGGAAAGCCACGCCCACCAGCCAATCAGAGTGGCTGTATGCAAATTAGCACAGACAACATGAAGGCCGCCACTCACGGACCTGAGTAAACGGCAGCTTCCATTGCGGCAGGAGTGAAAGTGAAACTGCGCCTGCTCTGCTCCACTTAAACTGGCTCTAGCGAAACACAAGTTTGAAACATAATAACAATCATAGAATCCTCGGGAGCTGAAGGAAACAGCAGGCCTAAGAGTAACATTGTCTCATTATAGACACCGTGAGGTGAAGCAGAGAGGAGGTTTCGTTACATGTCTAGGCCCCAGCTTAAAGGAACAGCATCAATTATAGAAGATAAACCCCAGAAACCTGCGTCCAGCCAGCCTTGCTGGGACATTGGGTCATTGGGAGCTGTGGGCAGCCTTAAAGCCTGAAAGCGCCAATCAGCCTGTCACCCAGGCTAGCCACAACCCAATGGGGTGAGGGACGTTCCGGGGGGGCTTGGCCAGCCTGGAGACAGCCATCAGCCCCTCACCCAGGCTGGTCAGGCACACCAGCAGCTGGACATCCCCAGAGGGGTCCCAGACTGTGAGAGGGCACAGGCGGAGCTGAGGGACCTCCTGAGTGCACAGAGCGGCTGCAGGGCCGGAACAGCACAGGACCCAGGACCCATGAGTGGGAAAGAGGCAGCAGGGTTGGCGGCCTGCTAGGCGGCTGCCCAGGCCCTTTGTGGGGCACCGGGGAGCAGGAAAGAGGCGGTGGGGGCCAGGGACCTGCTTGCCGGCTGCCCAGGCCCTTTGAGGGGCATCGGGGAGCGGGAAAGAGGCAGCGGGTGTCGGGGGCCTGCTTGGCGGCTTCCTAGGCCCTTTGCGGGGCACCAGGGAGTGGGAAAGCAAGGCAGCAGGGTACTGGTGAGTGGGAAAGAGATAGCAGGGGCGTCTTGGCCTGCTTGGCGGCTGCCCAGGCCCTTTGCGGGGCACCGGGGAGCAGGAAAGCAAGGCTGAAGTGGTCGGGGTCCTGCTTGGC
>PVJC01049445.1:0-12174 GCA_004026665.1 Murina feae | reverse complement strand
TGTGTTTTTAAATAAAAGGAGAAGAAAGAAGAAGGATATATTAATGTAGCCCAAGTAGTGATGGGTGATTGTAATTGGTCTCTCAACAGCTAAATAACCAACATGATCAACCAGCCTAGACTACATCTTTGAGGATCATTGCTCAAATTCAGTAACCTAATATACAGGAAGTCCTGGCTTGGGATTTTGCTCTCCTTTACTTGTTGACTTCATCTGTTACCACTGACAACTTTATGGTAGCAAGATTCATTCATTCAACAAATCTATATTGAGCAGGCACTGATGGGTTCTAGAGATATACCAGGAAACAGTGGTGACCAACTTTGATGGAATAGTCAAGGAATAGTTTTTTGAGTGCAGTTTAAGCAGAGGCAACAATCAGTGCAAACCATATAGGTTCTAAGCTTAGGGCCTTTGGCATATCCTGGGATCTGAGGAAAGGCCAGAAGCAATGCAGCTTAGAGTCTTGCTATCTCAGTTTCTGTTGGCCTTTAGGACAGAAGATGGGGAGAAGCTGATACTGTTTAGAGACATGATCCCATCTAGTGCATAATAATAATGTTAATAGTTTTGAAACCAATTTGGCCTTTTAGTCTAGAGTAGATGGCTATATTTTAGGACTTGGAAAGTAGTGTTATAGACTATAACTAAAACTGATCTAAGAAATGAATAATAATTACACTTGATTAAAGATCTGTTTTCTATATTCTGTCTTGTTGAACTGCATAATGTTTGAGAATTTGAAAAGAAATGTCTTATTCTTTCGTCTGGAATACTTTTTAATGAAATCTTATGTGTTGTATCCAAACTGAAAGTGTATTTTATGAAGCCAAAGATCTGAAAGATAATAATGGTGGATAAGAAAAACCAAAGGTTAGGCAAAGTGCGAGATGCCAGCCTATTTTGTATTATTATAAACTAGGGGAAGAAGGGGTCCTTCATCCTGGCCTGTGCCCTCTCACAGTCTGGGACCCCTGGGGGGGGATGTCCACCTGCTGGCATGCATGGCCAGCCTGGGTGAGAGGCTGAGGGCTGTTTTCAGGCTGGCCACAGGCCCCTCAGGGTTCGTGCACTGGCGGGTGGGATGGCTGGAGAGTGCAGGCGTGGACGTTTCCAGCCGGATGGCCTACCATTGCACATACCTGGTGGGCCTCCACTACTGAGGGGACACACCTGGTGCAGAGCTGGGTGGCAGGCCAGAGTATGGACGCTGGTACATGGTCCCCTGGGGGGGTGTCTTGCTGCTGAGCAGACACACACCGGGAGTGGAGCCAGGCACACACTCGCACACGCCCCACAGAGGCCTCCAGGGTGGAGCCAGGTGGCTGGACCTGTGGCAGACACTCTGGCAGGGGCGGAGGATGCTCGGGCATGACCCCGAGGGTGTACCCCATTCAAGCCCCCGCCACTGAGCCTCTGAGGTCGTGTGGGCCCAATTGCTCTATTCCCAGTCCTCACAGGGCCAGGCCTGGCTGCCAACTCCGGCCTTGCGGCTGCTCACCACCTTCTGGAACCACCCCAGGCACCATTGCTCTATTGCCAGCCCCAGCCTCAGGGCGGGGCAGGCTCCCACACTGCCCAGAACCAACCACTGGCACGATCTCTCTATTTCCAGCCCCATCTCTCTATTGCCAGCCATGGCCACAGAACCGGGGGCCTGGGCCGCCCCCCGGCCCTACAGCCGCCCGCCACTGCCCGGAACCAACTGCCGGAGCAGCGAGGGCGGAAGCCAGGCCTCCGCCCTCGCTTGCCCCAGCGCGATCGCTCCATTGCCGCCCCGGCCCTACAGCCGCCAGCCACTGCCTGTAACCGTCCGCCGGAGCCCGCCAGGGCGGAAGCCAGGCCTCCGCCCTGGCGTGCCCCAGCAAGATAGCTCCGTTGCCGCCCCAGCCTCCACCATCTTGGCTGGGCTAATTTGCATACCATTGTTCTGATTGGCTGTTGGCGTCCCGAAGAAACAGTCAATTTTAATATTTCGCTTTTATTAGTTTAGACTAGTGGTATTCTTCAGGATGTTACAGGGTGGATTTATAGGGGATCCAGGAAAAGCATGGCTTAAAATTCTTTAATATTATTCTTTCACTGTAACTGTAACACAAGCTAACACAACTTCTGAAGCTTGGGAATGAGGAATGGGAAGAGGTTGAGGTAATCACGAAACATAGATTTAAAGTTGCTAGTTTATAACACTGCAATTGAGAACAGGGTGATGTGTTTGTTTGCATGTTACCCTTCAGGACTTTTAGCTCTTTTAGCTTTGTGAGGAAGGATCTGATTGCAGAAACTCATTCCAGATGGTTGCATGAGTTATTAAACTAAGAAAGTATTTATTCAATGTCATTAGTTGAAGACAGACCTTAGTTTATAAAATTGGAAGAATTTGTAGATTATGAGGTAGATATCTTTATTGTGGTTTTATTTTATGTCAGAAACAGGTTGTGTATAATTTAGAAAGAGGTAAATCTTGTATTTCTTTCCCTGTGGGTAGCATTTAAACCCATTTCTTATAAATGGGGTTCTATTGGAAGAATCATTATGTAAGGCTATAAATATTTTTACAGACTCACAATTATATACTTGTCAGAATAGACGCAGTGCCTGTAAAAACCAGCACTAAGAACATTTTCTTGGGCCCAATGTTCAGTAAATACTTGATAACTGTAGAGGTCCTCATTCACTACTCACTAGGATACTGAAACGAAAGATATGGCCATGACCTTTAAAGGGTCATAGAAATTTGTCTTAAATTTACCCAGTCACCTTTTGAGAAGAACTAGATGAGGTTGGAAGAATCCCTCAAGTGCACAGAAATTAGATTAATCGTGTTTTTGTGATGTACTGTCATCATTAGTGTCTCAGTCATTTTTTTTATGTTATTAAATGCGAAAGAAATCTTCTTAACTTAGAATTGGATTTAATATGTATTTTTTATTTGTTTTTATCTTGAGCTGCAGTCAGTTTATTTTAACTAAAGAATTTTGTTGCTTATCTGCAATACAAACTTCAGTGAGGACATGAAATTGAAAATTCAGTGCAGTATATTTCACATTCAGTCAAATAAACTATGCACGTTACCCATCTAATATGACACATTTGAGATAAAAGAATACAAAATCTAAAATGAATGTTTTAAAATTCTGATTTTATTTCTTCATAAGTTAAAGGGAATCATTCTTTGTATCAGAGCGGCATATTTCTACTATATTTTATTTGCTTTATCTAAAAACCTGTACTACTTTATTTATAGTAAAAAGATTTTTATTTTGCTTTTCAGGAACCGTGGGGAAAAGCAAATGGGCGCTTTTGAATGTGTTCGTAAAGTGTACCAGACTGATGGACTGAGAGGATTTTATAGGGGCATGTCTGCTTCATATGCTGGAATATCAGAGACTGTTATCCATTTTGTTATTTATGAAAGTATTAAGCAAAAACTACTGGAATATAAGATTGCTTCGACGATGGAAAATGATGAAGAGTCTGTGAAAGAAGCATCAGATTTTGTGGGAATGATGCTGGCTGCTGCCACCTCGAAAACTTGTGCTACAAGTATAGCATATCCACATGGTAAGAGAAGTTGAGTTTCTATAGGTAATACTTTGTTAATTCAGAAATACTGTCCCACCCAGCCATTAGCCCACTTATGAGAGAATTTAGAATTTTACTGAATTTCCATATAACAAAATACAGTCTTAAGAATTCATCATAATGGAATTAAATATGTATAATACAAAGCAATTTTAATAGATCATTATCCTATATAATAAAAAGGTAATATGCAAATTGACCCTAACAGCAGAACCACTGGGAATGATTGGTCACTATGACACACGCTGACCACTAGGGGGCAGATGCTCAATGCAGGAGCTGCCCCCTGGTGGTCAGTGCACTCCCACAGGGGGAGCTGTGCTAAGCCACAAGCCAGGCTGATGGCTGCCAGTACAGCAGTGGTGGTGGGAGCCTCTCCTGCCTCCTCAGCAGTGCTAAGGATGTCTGACTGCAGCTTAGGCCTGCTCCCCGCTGGCAAGTGGACATCCTCCGAGGGCCCCTGGGCTGCCAGAGGGATGTCTGAACTGCCAGCTTAGGCCTGATCCAGGCCTCTTGTATGCTATAATAGCATGGTGGTGATACAGCAGGAACTCTGGACACATTTTAAAGCAGAGTCAGTCATATTCCAAGCAGATGACTTTGGGCAAGTTTCTTTTTATTTTAAGTATGGATGTAGTGCTATACTAGTATATACTTTATACATGCTATAGACACATTATATACTTTATTGCCAATCTACATAAGAATCCTGCAAAGTTTAGGTATGCAAAGTACATAACCATAACTATCTTCATTTTTAAGAGGGAAACAAAAAAATGCTAAGATTATGTAACTTAATATATTCTGATGGAGTCCAATATTTATATTTACACACACACACACACACACACATTGATTTCAGAGAGGGAGGAAGAGAGAGAGAGAAACATCAATGATGAGATAGAATCATTGATTGGCTGCCTCCTGCACACCCCTTACTGGGTTCGAGCCCACAACCTGGGAATGTGCCCTTGACTAGAATCGAAACTGGAACCCTTCAGTCTGCAGGCTGACATTCTATTCACTGAGCCAAACTAGGTAGGGCATGGAGTCCAAAATTGAATTGAAGTCTGCATTCCCAAAGACCAAGCTATTTTACATTATTTCATGTTGGCAAATAAGTATATATGAGTGATTTCTTTTATTTCTAAGTTTTACAATGTTAACTTGTTTCATAGATAGCTAAGGAACAACTTAAGACTTGGTCTGTAACATGCTGAGTTTTTCTGGTAACTTTGTTTTAAATATAGTCTTTGATTTTGGTGTGTTTGAGGTTTGTTTTGGTTCAGGTTTTTAATCTAAGTGCTTCTTTTTTTTTTTTTTTTTTTTTTAAGCAGAGCAAAGCTGGTTTTTGGTGTTTTATTTTATTTTATTTTATTTATTGATTGATTTTTAGAGAGAAACATCAATTTGTTTTCTACTTATTTATACATTCATTTGGTTGATTCTTGTATGTGCCCTGACATTGTGGAGATTGAACCCTCAACCTTGGCATATGGGGATGACACTCTAACCAGCTAAGCTACCTTGCCAGGGCTAATTGCTTCACTTTGTTACACTAATAAACATTTATATTCACCCTATAAAGCTAAGGCTCTGCGGTTAAAGCTGTATTAGGAAAAATGAACAGGTCTAGAAAATGAGTGTATGCTTTAAAATGTAATTTATAAATAAAAACAACTCTAACCAAGTTGGACTAGGAATTTATCCCAGTTTCCTGAGGAAAGTCCTCATTTCTCTTTTTAATGTATTTTTATTGATTTCAGAGAGGAAGAGAGAGAATATCAGTGGTGAGAGAAGAATAATTAATGGGCTGCCTCCCACACCCCCCCTACTGGGGAACAAGCCTGAAACCCAAGCATGTGCCCTGACTAGGAATTGAAATGTAATCTGATTCATAGGTTGATGCTTAACCCCTGAGCAACACTGGCTGGGTGGCAGCTTTTTAAACATTTTAGTCTCATGCACATGCAATTTATGTTGGTACGTGCAGACCATTGTAAACAGATTAGTAATTCTATTTTCTCTTTGTGCTGTCCACTTTTCTGCTTCTTTCATCTTTGATACCACCTCCACTCCTTTCCTGCTCCTTCACCTTTTTCCAATCACATTTATTCTCCCTTTTATCTGTATCTAGTATACTAAGGATCCTTTTTTTTCACCTGTCTTTCACCATTCAGGAACCTATGAGATTTTATAAATACACATGACTTTAGCCAGCTATCTTAGAAGTTTGGTGGCATTATAATGTGACTAGTTTCAATAAGTTACATATCAAAATTTCTTATTTATCCTAAGCTTACACTTACAGGTAAATGGTATGTGTTCAGTATTAGGAGGACAGATATCACTAATGTTTAAATAAAATGATTTTCTTTTTTTCCTAAACAGAGGTTGTAAGAACAAGACTACGTGAAGAGGGAACAAAATATAGATCTTTTTTTCAGACACTGTCTTTGGTTGTTCAAGAAGAAGGTTACGGGTCTCTTTACCGTGGTCTAACAACTCACCTCGTGAGACAGATTCCCAACACAGCCATTATGATGGCCACCTATGAGGTGGTGGTTTACCTGCTCAATGGATAGCAGCATCAGGCCGCCGATATCAAGGGGGAAGACCAAAAGATTACAGTGGACCATGGAGTATCGGAACCAGCATGATGGACAGAAGAAAAATGGTGTGGGCACGTGTAACTATGTCTAAGGGGAAGTCTGGTTGTCGGAATTCAAATAATCATAACCACATTACTTGACCTTTTCAGTAATGTGAATAAAACCCGGGCTGCCTTCAAGAAAAAGCCTTTAGAAGCACTCGTTCCTCAAAATTGCCATTTTCTCTACCATGTCCATGGGACAGCTGCATTTTGTTTATTTGTGGCAGAGTATAGTATTTATTCCATGAATACTTTTCCAGTCTTCTAAACAAAGCCATCCCTAGTTATTTACTAGTCTATAAACTATCCGAAGTCATAAATTTCTACCTTTTGGCTTCAGTGTAATTCTTATAAAATAACAGGAATAGTGTGATCCTCACTGTCACTTTCACATTAGTCCTTTAGAGGATCTGGCTCAGTACTTTAAAGTTAATTATTTGCCATCAGTTGACAAGTAATGAAATACTGTCCTAAGTATCTTGATGCCTTTATCATTAAAATGTTTTGGTTCCCACAGCTGCTGCTTGCTGGTTAGCATAATGTGGACACTTAAATAGTTCATTTATGTATCAAACTCAAATGGTAAATAGTTTGGGATAAAATAAACCAGTAAAAATGTTGATTTTTTTAGGCCATTTCAGTAACTTGAGCGTATCCTCTTGTCTTGAATGAATGCAGTTGTCTTTTCAGTGATTTACTCATTGTGGACCTGAATTATCACATATCATATACTAAGCATTATTTTCTTAAAGTGGAAAAAATTTACCACTTCTGGGTCTTTTTCAACTTGCTTTCACATTAAGAATTTGAACCTTTGAATTTTTTTCCAGGAGGTCTCATAGAGAAAATGGTAATTTTCAGCTTTGCCCCTACAAGTTTTTTTTTTTTTTTTTTTTAAGGTGACATAAATGCCTGGGGCTTGCTATCTGATTGAACAGGTGAGTGATCCTAATTGACATGGGATCATTTTGTAAGTGACAAACTGCTTTTGCAAAGAAATTCATTCTATCCTACTTTCTTGAATGGTAAATCAGAAAGATTCAAGTTAATTCAGATTAAATGTGCTAACAGGATATAGCTTTTACATTTTACTGTTGAGTTCAACTGCACCCTTTAATACTTTACATGTATTATATGTATTGTATGGCCCTTAGGAAAACGTTGGCTGTAATTCTATTAAGAGACTTTAGCTTACAGTTGTTGCTGTACTGGTATAAGAAAATTTCTACAGTTAACCTCCAATGTGGTACTCATTTCAATACACATGAACTGTACATTTGTGCAATGGCTTTACCTTAAGAATGATTCTGTGAATGCACTTTGTGGCCTTTTTGGGGTGGGGGGTGGTAGTAAAAGGAGAGAATCCCATGTTAAAATTTTTAAAAAAAATATTGGTCATGTATTAGGCAAAAACAGTGTTCATAACATTTTTTCTCGACTCTTGGTATGTTGTTTGGAGATCTTTAATGTAAATGGTTAAGTATTCTATGTACACTGTAGTAACCTAACAGAAAATTACAGCATGTCATTGCAAGCTTCTCTGCTGTCACCAATGAAACAGTGCCCTCTTAACTTCCTTGTAATCAACAATAACTGGATGTTTTTTAGGTGCTTTGATTGGAATTGAAAACATTCCAATCTATTTGGAGACCAAAGGCAAAATTGAGTTTCATTACCTTTGAAATTATTCTTAACTTTTATGGTGAATTTCAGCTTTGATATTTATTGAGGAACATGCCAAAAAAGCAACCCACAAAAAATGGGTTTCTAACTTAAATCTGTAAAGAAAGTCTCCATCTATAGTGTTTGCCTTTTCAGGTGCCACTCGTCCTGCATAACGGTAGTGCCATTTGCCTTGGGAAGATACGTAAATATTAATTGTATTGAATGTAGGACAGAGACTTCCCCTTAGCTTAATGATCTCAGTACCCCATAAATGCTAAGAATGATGTGAAAACCAGCAGCTAAGGAACATCTTATTATTTAGTTGTAGCTAATTCATAACAAGTGTCCTTCAAGGATGAACATGTATTTTATTCCTGTTTGTAGTTAGCAGGTAAAATTTACGTTGACCTTTAATGCATAGTTAGCTTTTAAAAGTGAGTTTTATGTATGTACTGGAAGGTTGTTTCTTTTTGCAACAACTGGAAAGGAGCAATGTCATTTGTTTTAATTTTTTTTCCCCCAAAGCAAAGTCTGTTTTAGCTTATTTTATGTATGACAGAGATAATTTGAAAAACAAAAACACTACAAATTATAAAATTTGTCTCTGAAACATTTCTTTCTAGATCTTGTTTTTAATGGATGCAAATGTTTGAAAAGAAAAATGTATACTTAGAGCATTGGACTCTTTTTAAACAGTGCTTTGTTTTCATCTATTTTCTATCAGATAACTTTTTATTTCTAATATGGAGGTAGTCAGCACTCTTCAGATGGGTATGTATTTTTGTAGAATCTTCTCAAAATTAAACAACTTATTCAGGTTAAAGCAGTAGATACTGAAAAAGCATACTCTCATAGAGCAGCAGAAAGAACTCTGGTACCTGTGGCTCATGGAGAACAGTCCTCTAAATTTCCAAGTCCAAATTTGAGAATTACCAAACCCTGTGATTATAGGGTCTCCCATACAGTGGTTTTAAATCCAGGAAAAAACTATCACCAAAGCCTTGTCTTAATTTTTATTATGTATGTAACTGTGGAACCAGTCTTTAAGGATGAGGCCCACAAGTAATTGATTTGTAACTTCGAAACCAAGAATAGAATATTAGATAATTTAATCCAGCCTTTTGTCTCCTAAAACCTAATGCCCATTGTAGAAAAGCATTGGTATATTAGGACCAGCAGAGTTTAGGTTAAAAATAATGAGGGTTTACTCTTATTGGAGCATAAACATGTCAGTATTTTTAGATTTGTGTTAAATCACTAAAAATATTAATTTGAACTTGAAGGATTTGAATGCTAGAAATCAATCCATCCTTTACTCTCCCAGTGTTGTTCATGCCTGACTTCGGTTGTTTACATGCTCTTCTGCCCAGACTGTTAGTACAATATTATATATAGGGACCTTTTGGGTCTGATAAATATAATAGTTTAGCTTTTTCCTCTAATATTGATCATGACTTCAACATTCCTAAGAACAGATAGTTCTGAATAATTTAAATTGGAAGGAATTTTAATTATATAAAAACATATAATGTACTAACTTTCTGCCTACTCAGATCTCTTCTCTGTCATGCCCTTATATTTCCATTAAGCTATATACTGCTTTTTTATGCTACTCTTTTTAGAAACTGAATTTCACTCAGTTTTGTGTTAAACATTTTGAATGTGTACCCCTGTATATGTGAACAATTAAATCTTGACCTTTCAAAGTCATAGCTAATAATTAACTTCAAGAGTGGATATCTTTTGACCATTTATATGAGGATTGCTATTGTATTCTGTACATGGCTGTAAATTATGTGCATTTCCTCTGTGTTTATGTTAACTAGCTGAATTTTATTTGAATTGTGAAAAGTTTAAAAATTAAAATACGCTTATGAAAATATGGTGGTTTTTTAAAAATGTATTTTATTGATTTCAGAGAGGAAAGGAGAGAGATGGGAACATCAGTGATGAGAGAGAATAACTGATTGGCTGCTTCCTGCATGCCCCCTACTGGGATTGAGCCCTTCACTGGAATTGAACCCCGGATCCTTCGGTCCGAAGGCTGATACTCTATCCACTGAGCCAAACGGGGGAGGGCTGGTGTTTTTTTAATATATGTGTATCCTGATATTCCAGTATGGTGAGGATATAATCATACTTCTTAGGATTATGGGTAGAACAAAAATGCATTTTCAAGTTGTATGTTAGACTCCTACCTGCTAGACCTGATGAAATCTCTGCAAATCAAAAGGTCAAATAATCAAACTCTCTCATAGTTCAGTAAGAAATTTCTGTTCTTACATATTTTATACAGGTTTATTGATCTTTAAGTCCTATACTTTTTAAATATGCAGTTGGAGCAAAAATTATGTTATTTGATTAATACCTTCCTAGGATGTAATGTGTGTATTTTTATATATTAGTAGCTTTTTAAATTTGTTTTAGTTCCAGCTTTTAGGAAAGCTAAGGTATTTAAAAGTAAAAAACTGGAAACTTGTTTAGAGTAACAAAATGAATCTACATGTGATAGGTTGAAATACAAGTGACACAGGTATGTGTTATGTAGTACCTACCTACCCACTTTACATATTGTCCAAGTTTTCCCAAATCGTAGCTACCATGAAACATCACTCCATTTTGTAGGTGAGGAAAACCAGGACAAATTTGTCATACTTCATTTCTGAAAGTTTACATAAAGCTGAAGTTGTGTGGCCTTAACTAACAGTACTCTTTCTACTGAAGACTGAAATACTGGGTACAGTGAAGACATTGGCAAAGTAATGGTTAAGGTTGGTATGACAAGCTTAAGTGTCCCAAGGTTAAATTGTATTGAATATCAGGAGCTATGATAGAGGAAGGAATTTGTGAGTTTATGATTTCTTTTTTTTTTTATTATTAAATCTTTATTGTTCAGATTGTTACAGATGTTCCTTTTTTTTAACCCCCATAGCTCCCCTCCACCTGATCGTCCCCTCGACCCCGTGCCCTTACCCCCACCACTGTCTTCATCCATAGATGTAAGATTTTTGTCGTCTTTTCCCATACCCCTCATGTCCCCTTCCCCCTGAGAACTGTCAGTCCATTCCCTTTCTATACCCTTACTATTCTATTCACCAGTTTATTCTGTTCATCAGATATTTCTGTGACTTGTTATATTCACTTGTTGATAGATATGTATTTGTTGTCACTTTGTTGTTCATACTTTTTATTTTTACTTTTTTCTTCTTCTTCCTCTTCTTAAAGAATGCTCTTCAGCATTTCAAATAATCCTGGTTTGGTAGTGATGTACTCCTTTAGCTTTTTCTTGTCTGTGAAGCTCTTTATCTGACCATCAATTTTACATGATAGCCTTGCTGGGTAGAGTAATCTTGGTTGTAAGTTCTTGCTATTCATCACTTTTGAATATTTCTTGCCACTCCCTTCTGGCCTGCATGGTTTCTGTTGAGAAATCAGCTGACAGTCATATGGGTACTCCCTTGTAGGTAACTAACTGTTTTTCTCTTGCTGCTTTTAATATTCTCTCTTTGTCTTTTGCCCTTGGCATTTTAATTATGATGTGTCTTGGTGTGGTCCTCCTTGGATTCCTTTTGTTTGGGGTCTTCTGCGCTTCCTGGACTTGTAAATCTATTTCTTTTACCAGGTAGGGGAAGTTTTCTGTCATTCAAATAGGTTTTCAATCTCTTGCTCTCTCTCTTCTTCTGGTACCCCTATAATTCTGGTGTTTGTACGCTTAAAGTTGTCCCAGATGCTCCTTACACTCTCTTCACATTTCTGGATTCTTTTTTCTTTTTTTCTCTTCCAATTGGGTGCTCTTTGCTTTTTCATGTTTCAAATCTTTGACTTGATCATTGCAAACCTCTAGTCTGTTGTTGGATCTCTGTATAATATTACTAAGTTTATCGGCGGATTCTAGAAAATTCTTGAAAAACCTTAAAAGCATAGTTCTGAACTCTATATCCAGTAGTTTGCTTTCCTCCATTTCTCTCATTTGTGATCTGTTTGTCTCCGCATTTTGGCTGTTTCCCTGCATTGATAGAGTGGCTTTCTGTGCTAGGTGTCCTATAGGGCCCAATGATTCAGCCTCCCCAATCACCTGGGGTGGACACTCTTGTTGTACGCCTTTGAAGGCTGCGTGCACAGTCTTGTTATAGTTATCACTGGGAGGTATCACTGGGAGGAAATGACCACCAGGCCTTTCTTCTTGTTGTTTGGGGTTTGGAACTTTTGGAGTTCTGTCCCAGCTGCAGTCCCTTAGGTTATGCTGCAGGTAGGCAGGCGCTCAGCTTGGG
>PVJC01049444.1:0-12185 GCA_004026665.1 Murina feae | reverse complement strand
GTTATTAAAATCGCAGAATACTTCTACATTAGGTACGTTTACCAGAATTTTACAGTTGCAGCTCTCAAAATGTTTAACAGAATGCTAATATTTCAGTGATACTGTCTGAGCTTCCTCATAGAATTGTCATTAAATCAGAGAACTGTAAATCCTAGTGTAAGGAAACATTTTTTTTTAAATTTTACATTTTGATGTCAAAGCATAAACCCAGCTGTCCACAGGGAGATGCAGAGGTGAGCTGGGCCTGCCTGGGCCGGGGGGTGGGGGGCGGTTAGAGAATTCTTGATCCCTCGTCTTGGGACGGGATGAGCAGAATCTGGATGTGGGGGTCACGTGACCTGTGCCACGCGTGGGGGGAGCCAGGTGTGTGCAGACGGGAAGCAGGAACCGGAAAGAAGCGATTTCCAGGGGTGCAGGCAGCCGGGGGTTTGGAAGGTCAGAGACGGGAAGTGAAAGGAACCGCAAAGAGCTCAGAGGCCCTAGGGGCCGTGTCAGGACTCGCTCACGCCAGCCTTTACCGGCGAGACTTCCGGGCTGTTCCCAGTTGGGTTTGACGTGAGCGTGGATGTCCGCGTGTGGAATGTGCTGTTCTAGCGCCTGATGTGTTTCAGACCAGCACATCCAGGTCCTGTCTGATGAAAGGGTGATATGCAAATCGACCAGGGCGGGCGGGGGGGGGGGCACCAGGCCAGCCGAGGCATGTGCCAGCGTGAGAGGGAGAGGCCGAGAGGCCGCGGGTCATCAAGGGGCGGCAGAGGGGTGATGGGGGGCAGGCCAGCCGCTTGCCAGCTGGCTCCGTCCCCGGATCAGCCCACCCAGTCGCCTCCTGCAAAGGGAGGCCATTGGACATGCCCTCAGGGCTCCCGGACTGTGAGAGGGTGCAGGCCGGCCTGGGGGACACCCAGCTCCCCCCTCTCCCCACCCCCCAGTGCACGAATTTTCCTGCACCAGGCCTCTAGCTAGGACATAATATTTGGGAGTAATTCTGCCCTCACACTTTGAAATGTTCTTAGTCTGAACAAAAAAGCAGCTCATATTGTGTCCCTCACGCATGTGCAAGACTAGATCTGACGTCACGTCTGTTAATTAAACATTTTTTGCGGGAAACGAGTAAAATCGGATCCACCAGGGAGACTGTCCATGGACATGAGGAAACATACATTGGAACCTCTAGTTGGAACCGGCAAAAATAAAAATGTCTTACGTCGTTGTCGTGTGTGTGCCGCTCCTAAACTCCGCAGTGAAACGCGGTACGTGTGCAGGTTTTGTCATGTGCCCCTGCACAGAGGAAAGTGTCTCGAACGCTGCCACACAGTGGCGGGAAAATGGCCGCTTATTAATATACAGCTCGCGGCCGCGTCGGCCGACAGGTAACTTTCCGTCAGTCGGGCACGTACTGACCTGATCGAGGCGCAGATCCAGGCGAGCCCCCGTGGGGACCTGACAGCGGGAACCTCGACGGTCTCCCTGGGCTCGCGTTGTGCTGGCGGTGCTGGTCCCGTCGCTGCTGCTGCTTTAAGAAGACGCGTGCAGCGCTTTAGCTTGCCCTCTGCACGAGGCTCTTCTCGCTTGTCGCTGCAGCCTTGGCAGAGAGATTCCTGGTCACTCCTGCAAAGCAGGAAAATACCCCAAACAGAACGCGGTGTGGGGGGCCAGCACCGGGGCTCCCTCAGCCCAGGCCAGTCGGCGCCAGGGCACATGGATCCGGGTTCAGCTCTCTGTGGTTTTTGCTATTTTTGAGCGGCAGGTCCTTTTCTTGAAACGGAGTCTCTGAGGCGGAGGGGTCCCCCACGGCCGCGCAGCTGTCACTGCAGAACCCCCCGAGGCTGGAGGTCGGGCCAACCCTCGCTCGGGTTTGTCCAGAACGACGCCCCCACCGCCGAGGCCGCGCCTGCCGTGGAGCCGGAGCATCCTGTGCAGACGCCGGGCGCTGAGCGGCTGTGCGCACCGCGGGGGCCACGTGCGAGCACATGCGCTTGTGTCAGGGGCGCACGCGCGTGTGAGCAGTGCATGTGTGTGCATGTGTGAGCAGTGTGTGAACATGTGTGTGAGGGGCGCATGTGTGCACGTGTGCTTGTGTCGGGTGCACGCACATGTGAGCAGTGCATGTGTGAGGTGTGTGTGCACAAACATGTGAGTGAGGAGTGTGTCTGTGTGTGAGGGCGTGTATATGAACATGTGTGTGAGCAGTGTGCGTGTGCATGTGTGTGTGCATGGATGTGTGAGGGGTGCATGTGTGCACGTGTGCTTGTGACAAGGGTGTGAATGTGTGTGAGCAGTGCGTCTGTGAGGGGTGTGTGTGCAGGAACATGTCTGTGAGGGGGTGCATGTGTGTGTGCATGCACGAGTGTGTGGTGTGTATGTGTGTGTGTTTGCGTGTGAGGGGTGTGTGTGCATGTGTGAGGCCGCATGTATGTGTGAACATGTGCGTGAGGGTGCATGCATGTGCGAGTGCTGTGTGCATGAACATGTGCGTGAGGGGTGCGTGTGTGCATGTGTGTGATGGGTGGGTGCATGCATGAACATGTGTGTGAGGGATGTGTGTGCATGTGTGAGGGGTGCATGTATGCATGAACATGTGCGTGAGGGGTGCGTGTGTGCATGTGTGTGATGGGTGTGTGTATGCATGAACATGTGTGTGAGGGATGTGTGTGCATGTGTGAGGGATGCATGTGTGCATGAACATGTGCGTGAGGGGTGCGTGTGTGCATGTGTGTGATGGGTGGGTGTATGCATGAACATGTGTGTGAGGGATGTGTGTGCATGTGTGAGGGGTGCATGTATGCATGAACATGTGTGTTAGGGGTGTGTGTGTGCATGTGTGTGCATGTGTCTTATTCGTTTGTTTTGTGTCAGGAAAGAGCGTGTTCTCTCCAGTCCTCTGAGTGGGAAAGGCCCTCCTCTCTCCCCTTCCTCCCTGCGTTTCTGGGTGAGCCGGCCGCCGGCTGTGTGCACCTGCATGCACCCGGGAACAGGGCCGCGGGCCCTTGGCTGGAGCCGGGGGGTCTCAGAGGTGCATCCTGAGAGCGAGAGCCTCCGCCTGGCGGTGCTGCTCTGGGGACACCTCGCTCTGCAGCGGGGCCTGCACGGCCCCCCGGCTGCGCCGGCAGCGCAGGGCACTGTGCTCCGTTTCACTCTTGTTCTGAGCGGGGCGTTCGAGGGGCCTCTGTTCCGACGGCCTGGCCCGAGCCTTTGCTTCTGTTTAGTGAAGTGACGGCGGCCGCCTGAGGCGGAGACTGGCTACACAGACGGTTCTCAGCCTGTTCGGGCGCTGGGACCAGGCGCAGACGGGGCTTCTCGTCTCGCAGTTCTGGGGCGGCAGCCGAGGCCGGGCGCTCCGTCGGGCCCTGGTGCCGGGGCGGGCTGCCACGCCCTCGTGGGGCGGCCTCTGTGTCCCCACGTGGCACACAGGCGCAGGGAGCTCTGGTCTCTGTAAGGCCTCAGTGTCCTCCGTGACCTGCTCACCCCAAAGGCCCGCCTGCTCACCCCATCCCACGCGACACCAGGATTTCAACATGTGAACGTGGGGACACGCGTCCGGCCGTCGCTCAGGATCACGGACTCCACTCGCCTGGTGCCCAGCCTCCCAGCTGGCTTCATCCGTGCCTCGTGGTCCCAGGATCTTTGAAGGACGTTGCTCACCCGCAGGGGGCGCCCTCTCATGCCACACTATCTTTGGGGAGAATTCTATCCCATTTCCTGCCTGTCCCCTGTGTTTCTTCCCTTCCACGCTTTCGCGTTCGTGCTTTGGTTGCTGTTCCCAGGAGACGATGTGTAGTCAGTGCCGTGGAGCTCTGCCCATGTCCCCCGCGTGCTGTTTCTCCTGCTTCTGTCAGAGGCAGCATCACCCCCACGAGCCCAGGAGCCGGGTCTGCGAAGGCTGCTGCTGTCCCCACAGTCACGGAGCCCAAGGGGGTTCACACCCAGACTCAGGGCCTCCCACACGAGGTGCTCGGCGTCAGAACGTTAGCCGCTGTGGTGTTCGATCCGGTCGCAAGGGGATGGCACAGCGGACGGCCGTGAGCCGCAAAAGCCACACACCGTACGCGTTCCCTCCGAACTCAGGACGTGTGCGTTGAATTCCTTCGCCAACGAGGTCATGACCTTTCGTTGAAGGATTTTTTTTGTTCAGGAATTTTCCACTGTTGAGGCTTTTGCCTTGTTCTTGTTGAATAAACAGTGCCTACTTGTAGGTATTGGCTCATCTGAGTGTTCCAGTTTGCTGTCTTAAAACACACACACACACACACACACACACACACACAGTTGAGGTCCGATGCATGAAATTTGTGCACGGGTAGTGTCCCTAGGCCTGGCTGGCAGTCAGAGCTGATCTGTGGGGTGACCGGTGGGGTGGTCAGGGGGGCCCCCTCTAGCACCAGCCTAGGTCGGCCGGTGCTGCCTGCTTGCTGGCTCCGCCCCCTGCTGCCGCCAGGAGTCGCCTCCCTCTGTGGGGTGACTAGTGGGTCGGTGGGGGTGGCCTCTGCTGGCACCCGCCTTGGCTGGCCTGGGGGCAGCTCCTGCATTGAGCTTCTGCCCCCTGGTGGTCAGTGTGCGTCATAGTGACTAGTCCTTCCACTGGTCATTCTGCTGTTTGGTCAATATGCATATTAGACTTTTATTATATAGGATATTTTTATTGACTTCAGAGAGGAAGGGAGAGGGAGAGATGGAAACATCAGTGATGAGAGAGAAACATTGATCTGCTGCCTCCTGCACGCCCCCCACTGAGGACCGAGCCCCCAACCTGGGCCTGCGCCCTGCCAGGAAGACAGCTGTGACCTCCTGGTGCATAGGTCGATGCTCGACCACTGAGCCGCACTGGCTGGGCTGGCTTGGTGTCTTTTAATCAGAGTGAGAACTGGAAGACACTTGAGAAACTGTTCGATTGTAGGATTTCCAGATGCTTCCGAAGCCACTTCCCCACCTTGACGTCTGTCTCAGCCACACCTGGAACCAAAGCAATGCCCTTCAGGCTTCATGCTGTCATGGCCGTACAGGGCGTCCCGTTAATTTTCCGAGACAGCCGTCTGCGCCAAGTTCTGTCTGGGAGGACTTACCAAAGGTGTGTGATGCAGCGACGGGAACAGGTGGGGTCAAAGGTCGCACGCGCGCCCCTGGCTCTGGTGCCACAGCAGCCCTGGTGGTGGTGGTGGTGGTGGTGGTGGGGGCGCAGGGGGTGGGAGTGGCGCTGGGCGGCAGGCAGGCGGGTGGGGGCATGAGGGACCCGCCGCTCAGTAAGCGTGTGCAGGGGCCTCGGCGCCGTCTTTGGAGGAAGGAGGAGAGGAGAAACGCATCCACTTCCTGTGGAGACCCCGGGTGGGAGGCCGTGTCCCTGAGTCAGAAGCGGGCGTCTTCACAGTCCGCGGGTGGGACGTTGCCTGAAGTTCCCACCTAAACCGCCAGCTTGTTTCTTGTGTGAAAAGTAGCCGATTGCGTGTCTTCCGTCCGCTCTCCTGTTCCTGTGAGCTTTGGGTGACACGGATGAACCTCAGATGCTGACGGGTGCATTTCCCTGTGGAGATTTACTACGTCGTCACCCAACTTCTATTAAGGAAAAGGACAGCATCCCGGAGCCGGACAGCGTGTGTCCGTTGATCTGACGTCGACGGTTGTCTGTCCTCCTGCGGCGTCGTGAGGCTGCTGGGGAGGGAGAGGGACGACAGGAAACAAGCCTGAGCTCAAACAGTTCAGCTTCCGAAACTTCCCAGCTCAACGACTGTACGTGGGGAGCCAGAAATATGCATATATATTTATTATTATTATTTTAAATCCTCACCTGAGGATATTTTCCCATTGACTTTTAGGGAGAGTGGAAGAGAGAGGGAGAGACAGAGAGAAACATCGATGTGAGAGAAACACATCGATGGGTTGCCTCCTGTGACCAGGGCCTGGGCCAGGGAGGAGCCTGCAACCAAGATATGAGACGTTGATCAGAATTGAACCTGGGACCCCTCGGTCCGCAGGCCAATGCTCTAACCATTGAGCAACACAGGACAGGGCTGGGTTATGTTTTTTAAATGCACCGTTGTTGGCCAGCACCTTGCTCACAGTTCCGTTATGGGACGTGTTCATGTGCGTGCGTGTGTGTGTGTGTGTGTGTGTGTGTGTGTCCCGCCGTGTCACGGGAGCTGTGTCTGTGTTGTCTCTCACGTGTGCTGGTCACCGTTGCTGGGAAATGACTCACGCAGATCACCTAGACCCCGGAGCGGACGCAGCCCTGCTGCCGGCCGTGCTCACTGTGCGTCTGTTGACACTCCAGGCCCTGAGCCCCGGCTGTCACTCCGCCCGAGGGGCAGCTCTGGCAGGTCTCGGGGAACCTGCGTGGACGCGAGTCTCTCACTCCGCCTCTCGCTCTGGAGGTTTTCGGGTGGAGCTCAGAGCCGGAAGGACACGCACTCGGGAGGCAAAGCAATGTCTCGGCTGGCTTCTGCCCGGGGCCTGCTGCCTCCCGGCGCGGCACTTGCTGTCGCTGTTCAGGAGAGGATTCGGTTTCATCCCGCGTCCCCGGGAGGCTCGGTGGGCGAGACTGGCTCCAGGAGTGAAACCCACGCAGGTGCTTCTGTTGGTGCCGGACCTGACTTGGGAGTGACATCAGCACCGAAGAGGCTTGGGCCTCACGAGTGTGGTTTCCGGAGCCCGTGGGTGTGATCGCACGCCGTGGTCCCGTGTTTCTGGACTGCGGTGCTGTTACAGGATTTGCCAGGCGGCGGCGGAGAAATACGCAGGAAAAACCCATTTATTTCCAGACGCTTCACGTGCACCGATACAGTGACTCAGGGGAGACGGCTTCTCTCCAAATCCTGAACCCGCCAATATGGAGGAAGCTTTCCTCTTTATACACCTTTGGTTTTTTTGTCCCCCAAATATGGGATGGGGCGTCCGGACCTTTCAACGGCTTTGCAAAAAGCCCCATGTGTTGGGGTGGAGGCTGAGACCACACCTGAAGGCCTGGCCTGGCACCAGTGCTGATAACCGCACTGGCGTTGTTCATGGTTTATGGCCTCTGTAACATGGGGGTACTTAGGTGAACCGGTCTTGCAAGACCAGATTGTGGAGAAAGGGGCAGTGATTTAACTGTAGGCTCTCAAGAATGTGCATGAGGTTACTGGCACAGATTCAGATTGCCACCCCCAAAAGTGTCTCATTTCCCCCACCCGTGCCTGCGTGGGCGTGGAACGGAGTGTGTTGTGCTAAAGCAAGAGGCGCCAGGTGCCAAGCGGCAGCCTCGAGTTGTAGGTCAGCCACACTCCAGCTGCCGGGAGAGAACACCCTGTCTTTGGGGGAAGAAGGGACACATGAGTGTGTGGGGAGCAGTGAGCGGATGTCGCCGCCTCCCCACGAGGCCCTGCGAGTCTGCGTTTAGACCATCAGGGACCGACTGGCCACCGCAGGCGCACATAGCACCTTGCAGCTCCTCGGAGTCGGCAGCGACAGGAGATGGCTCACTGTCGTTTCAATATATTTTTATTGATTCCAGAGAGGAAGGGAGAGGGAGAGAGAGATAGAAACATCAATGATGAAAGAGAATCGTGGATCGGCTGCCTCCTGCACGCCCCACACTGGGGATGGAGCCCACAACCCTGGCCTGTGCCCCGACTGGGTATCAAACCGTGACCTCCTGGTTCATAGGTCAACACTCAACCACTGAGCCATACTGGCCGGGCTGGACTGTTGGTCGATGGTGCTGTTGGGACAGCGTGCCTCACAGGTCCCCCGTGCTCACTGCGGCGCCCATGGCAGAGACGCGGCTGGCCCGCGATGGTGCGTGGAGTTCGGGGGCGTTGGCGCCTGCGTTACAACAGGCTCCAGGCAGGAACCCTGCAGCATCTGGCGGGTCTGATGTTGGACACTCAGCAGACTCGGACGTCCTCTAAAGTTACTGTTAACCTCTTTCTATTGTCTAAGTTTGAAAAACACTGGGGTATTTTTGCTAATAACTTACAGGCCTGGAGTAGGGAGTTACGGAGCTGTCCTCTTGGTCCATAAAGGGTAGAGACCCTCCGCCCAGCCAGTTAAGCTCACACTGACGGGCTCGTAAGCCTTACTGACTTAGACGCAGGCTATACCTTCGATGTAAACGACCTCGAGCAAATGCAAGATATGCGTGGCTTAAACTTGGACTCTCGTAAAGAACTGCAGCTAATAGTCGCCTTGCCCTGGGGTCGGAGGTGGGACGCACCACCCATGGCCGCGTCACCTCCACAGAAACGTGCAGACAGTCAGCGGGAAGTCGGCTGCTGTGCTGTGAGCAGGCTCTGCTCCGTTACGTTTGCTGTCAGCTGGGCTGTGGGCTGTGGGCTGTGGCCCAGGGGAGACGGGAGGGGTGCCGCTCTAGGACTGTGGCTGCCCCTTCAGTTCCCTCTCTTGGCGGCTCGAAGCCTCTGTAGGGGTCAGCGCCCGCGACCTGGCAGAGAGGAACTGGGCTCCCGGCTCAAGTGAGTACGGCTCCCCGGTCAGGGGTCCCAGCGTTGCGGCTGCTTCTCCCCACCTGCCCGCCCCCTGGGTCTGCGGAGGCGACAGCTCGCTGTGCGGGGAGGGGCTGATGGCGGGGTGATCGACACGCCCTGATGGATCCGTGAGGGCTGGACACTGACCCGGCGAATGGCCAGCGTCCCTCAGTCCCCAGGGGAGGGCGTCCTCTCTGAAGGGCACTCCGCCCTCTGACTCTCACATCTGCATCCTCACACTGAGCCCTGGGCGGTGGGGGATTTGGGGGTGCGGACGCCCTTCCCGGTGGGAGGCCTTGGGCGGCGCCTCTGCTGGGGTGCGGGCGGCGTGTGGATGGCCCGGAGCCCCTGGGACTGGACGCTGGTGCCCTGTCTGTGCCGAGTGCAGCTGGTGAGTGCCCACCGCCCCTCCCTCGGAAAAGCGACACTGGTTTCCTTCCAGGCAGAAGTGACAGGGACGCCGGAGCAGCCAGGGCCCCGGGAGGGCTGACGGTGATCATGCGGGGTGAGCTGTGGAGGGAGGCCTGACCCCGGGAGACGCTGGTCCCTGAAGCTCGGCCGGACCGAGCTGCCTCCCACCACGTGTGGGGCAGCATGCTGTGTGCTCGGGGACCAGGTGGCTGGGACCACGGGCTCCCGAGGGCTCCCGGTGGCTTCGCTTTATGTGAGCGTGCTCACCTGGCCCGGGTCTCCTGCGTGGATGTGAGCAGGGGAGCCCCCAGGGGGGCAAGGAGTCGGGGGGCTGATGGGAGGCCCTGCCCCTGCAGACAGCTGGCGGGGGGTGGGGGGGGAAGCGGGACCATCGGGCCAGCCCCGTGCCTCCCAGGGCCTGCAGCCGCGGAAACACAGTGACTTTGCGTGTCTGTGTCGCATCCGAAGATACGGGAGGAGGAGGAGGAAGGGGTGTGCTGCTCCATAAAGGGGTGTGCTGCTCCATAAAGGGGTGTGCTGCTCCGGCAGCCACCGCGCCCTGTGGAGCTAGCACCTAGCAAACACCCCGACTCTTCACGAGACAAAAAGGACCCCACGAGCCTCCCCTGGTGCTTTTTTAGAGAAATAAAGAGGCAGAACCTTCGGACTGAGAGCCTGTTGGCCATGCCCAAGAGCTGTTTACAGAGCCCCCCCCCCCATGGGAGGTTGAAAGGCGCGCTTTCCCGCATTCGAAAGGACCCCGCGTGGACTGTGGGCAGCTTTGCAAGGTGGGCTGCGGGGCACGCGGCGGGCTCGCGAGATGAACCATTCTCTGGACGACGGTCCTCCCCGCTGGTGCTCGCGAGTCCCTCCCTCTGCGGCCTGGGCCGAGGAGCGGGGACCCTGATGGAGGAACGGGCTCGGAGGAGCGGTGGGCAGGCCGCCCGAGTCAGCCTCTCACAGGGAGACCAGGGAGGAGGGTTGGCCGCGGCTCACGGGGACGTCCACGGGTCCACGGGGCTTGCGTGGCTGCAAACGCTTTTTACAAAGTATTTAGAAGGGAAGAGGGTGCCCGGTGGTCGTCTTCGGCTTCCCCGCCTGGTTCCTGGCGACCCCTCGGACCCGCCACAGCCGAGGGAGGTCCTGGGGAACGCCAGGGGGGCAGGTGTGACTGTTCCGGGGAGTGGCAGGGGGCCACCTGGTTCCGGACACACAGGGTCCCTCCCCAGGCCCACGTGCTCTCTTCCCAGGAAGCCAGTGTGTGTCTCCTTGTAAATACGGACGAGATTTCCAGAGCGGGGACGGATAAGAGGCGGGTTTTTCCTTAAAAGATGACTTTCCAGCTGCCCAAGCCAGAGAGAGCTGTGCCCCCCTTCTGTCCTGTGGGCCGGAGGCGCCCCCTGCTGGCCATGCTTAGGTTGGTTCACTGCTCTGACTTTTTTATTTTTATTTTTAATTAATGTACTAGAGGCCTGGTTCGTGGATCAGGCCGAAACTGGCAGTCCAACACCGCCTGCCGCTCCTGCCCGCCGCTCCTGCTCATCCCGGCCCTGCTGCACCTGCCGCTGTCGCCGCTCGGCTTCTGGTGCCCATGGGTCAGCCGAGCGGAGCTCCCGCTGTGGAAGCACACTGAGCACCAGGGGGCAGCTCCTGCGTTAAGCATCTGCCCCCTGGTGGTCAGTGAACGTCATAGCGACCAGCCGACCTGTGGTTAAGTTGCTTAGGCTTTTATATGTATAGACTAGGGGCTCATTGCACAAAAATTTGTGCACTCCAGGGGGGTCCCTCAGCCTGGCCTGTGCTCTCTCGAAATCTGGGACCCCTCGGGGGATGTCCACCTGCTGGTGTGCCTGGTCAGCCTGCGTGAAGGGCTGATGGCCGTTTCAGGCTGCCCACAGCCCCTTCAGTGTTTGAGTCCCTACTGGGGTGCCTGGCCAGCCTGGGTGAGGGACCGATGGCTGTTTCAAGCTGCCCACAGCCCCTTCAGGGTTTGGGTCCCTACTGGGGTGCCTGGCTGGAAGCACGTATCTGGGATTTATTCAACTTCTATAATTGAAACTTTGTTGCCTTGAGTAGAGCTCAGGGCCACAGGGATCTGGCTTCCTCCATTGCCTCCACCATTTTAGTTGAGTTAATTTGCATATTTGCTCCTGATTGGTTGGTGGGCATGGCTTGTGGGCATATGGAGTGAGGGTCAATTTGCATATTAGTCTTTTATTAGATTAGATAAGCTAAGATGCTAGGGACTGTGCCCAGCACAGCAAATGAGTACTTTTCCTCCTAGAAGGGCTACTGTCTTACCTTCATGTGGTGCCCAAAAGGCACCCTGACATCCTCCATGTGTCTGGGCAGCTGTGTCTTAGGGGTTGGGGGGTCCATCCAAAACCACATTTTCTAAGAGCACGTTCAATGTCACTTTGTTTTCTTAATAATGAGGAGGCTGCATTGTTCAAATGTCAGAGCTGGGACGTGGTGTATGGGGAGGGGTTCCCCCAGATCCCTGCTGCACCCGTGTCCTGACTGTCTGGAGCGTCTGGGCTGCGTGATCAGGAGAAGGGGGGGCACCCCATCTGCCTTGATGAAGCCGCGCAGGTTCTGGGAACTGGCAGGAACGGTCCTGGGGGACCTCACCCTTGCGGGCCGGGACCAGCCCGCCTCCTGAGGGTGCGTGGGGCCTGGCATCCCCGGCGCCCCGCCCCCAGGCCTGTCCCTGCAGGACGCGCCCCCAGCGGCCCCGCGTGGGTCCGGAACCCGCCCGCCCACGCGCCCCGGGTCCGCGCAGGTTCCGGCGGCGGAGGCAGGGCTGTGCGCGTCCCCACGAGCCGCCGGGAGGCCGCAGTCCGCATCGGGGCGCGAGGCTGGGCTGCCGCAGTGACGCCCCCGCGGGCCGCCAGGAGCGCGCGCGGCCGGGCGGTCGGTCGGCGGGGGGCGCTCGCTCACTCGCGGGGCGCACGCACCTGGCGCGGCAGGTGCTGAGGCTGCGGCCCGGGCGCGGCTGCCGCAGAGGCCCGGGCGCGGGGGGCGGAGCGTCGCGCGGCACCGCCCGGAGGCGCATCTGCACCGCGGGGACCGGGCCGGGGACCCGGCGCTGCCCGCACGATGGCCCACGCTGCGGCTTCCATCAAGAAGGTCCGCGAGGCCGAGCAGGAGGAGAAGGAGCGTGTCCTGGAGCGCGAGCGCCGGAGGCCGCGGAAGAGCCCGCGGGAGCGCGGGGAGCGCAGGAGGAAGGTAGGGGCGCGTCTGACCTTCGCGGCGCCCGGCCCCTCCCCGCCGTCCCCTCCCCGCGGGGCCCCGGCTGCGCCCCCGCCGCGCGCGTCCCACTCC
>PVJC01049443.1:0-12173 GCA_004026665.1 Murina feae | reverse complement strand
ACAACAATGCGGTATCATCTCACACCTGCCAGAATGGCTGCCATCAACAAAACAACAAAGGACAAGTGCTGGAGAGGATGTGGAGAAAAAGGAACCCTTCTGCACTGCTGGTGGGAATGCAGACTGGTGCAGCCACTATGGAAGACAGTTTGGAGTTTTCTCAAAAAATTAAAAATGGAACTCCCATTTGACCCTGTGAAACTTGATCTCTTAATACATGGAAATTCACATGGTCAATAGGGGTGACTCTTTGGAATCAAGTTCTTGGTCTAATTGATATTTTCTTCTGGTCATTCATGAATGTTCTTTCTGCCTGTCTGAAAGAAATTTTTCTTAGAGCAAAAGAGAGAAAACATCAATCCTATATAATAAATAGGGAATATGCAAATTGACCGTCACTCTGGTCAATTTGCACCTACAGCTGAGGCTAAGTTCTCATAACGAGCCTTAAGGAGCAATCAGCAGGGACCTGAGGCTGCTGTGCTCACCACCTCCTGCATGGGGCTTGACAGGGGACCTCAGGTTGTGCCTTCCACCCGCAGGGCTTCACAGGAGACCTCAGGCTGCTCCCCCAGCCCTGGCACCAGGCCAGAGGAACTCAGGCTACACTCTCTTCCCTGGTGCCAGGCTGGGGAACCTCAGGCCATGCCCCCTGCCCTGGCCCCAGGTCAGGGGACCTGAGGCTGTGCCCCCCACCCAGTGGGACTTGACGGGGGCCCTCAAGGTGTGCCCTCTGCCCTGGTGCTGGGCCAGGGGACCTCAGGCCATGCCCCCACCCCAGCACCAGGCCAGGGGACCTCAGGCTGTGCCCCCTGCCCCGGCGCCAGGCTGGGGGATCACAGGCCACTCCCTCTGCCCAGCAGGGCTTGATGGGGGACCTCAGGCCGTGCTCCCCTGCCTTGGCACCCAGGGGACCTGAGGCTGCACCCCCCCACCTGGCAGGGCTTGAAAGGGTGGGACTGGCCAGGTCTGGATCTAGCTCAGTGAAGGGGGGCTGTCCAGGTTTAAGTCTTGAGCGATTTTGAGGTGCACGTGGGTGGTTGAAGACTTGACTCTGGGTTCCATGGTGCACCCCAGACTCTGGCAGGAGGAAGATTTTCATATATGTTTTACTAATTTTCTTTAATCTCTGACACTTCTATTATAGAGAAAGGGCAAATAGCAATATTAAAATATTTCCTCTAATTAATCCCCCTTTAATGTGCACGAATTTCTTGCACTGGGCCACTAGTTTAAAAATAATAGCCCAAAGTCCATTCCAGAGTAGATATCAAAATTTTGTTTTTGTGAAATAAGTAAAGGTAACTAATTCTATGTTAATTCCACATTCTTTATTAATTCTCTAATCTAATAAAAGAGTAATATGCTACTTGTGTCACTCTGCTACATCCCAATCCACACCTACCAGCCAATCAGAGTAACTATATGCAAATTAACCCACCCAAGATGGCGGCCGGCAGCCACGGAGCTAGAGCAAACAGGTGGCTGGGTTGCCCTGGTGATGGAGGAAGCTAAGCTTCCTGCCTGCATTGGCCAGCTGTACCCTCCGCTCAAGGCAACAAAGTTTCAATTATAGAAGATAAATAAACCCCAGATACCTGCTTCCAGCCAGCCTCACTTGTAGCTTGGGTCTCTGGAGGCCATGGCCAGCCTTCAGATAGCCATCAGCCCCTCACCCAGACTGGCCAGGCACCCCAGCAGGACCTGCCACCCTGAAGGGGCTGTGGCCAGCCAGCACACAGACATCAGCCCCTCACCCAGACTGGCCAGGCACCCCAGCAGGACCCCTCTCCCTGAAGGGGCTGTGGCCAGTCTGAAAATGGCCCTCAACCCCTCACCCAGGCTGGTTAGGAACCCCAGCGGGACCCCCCTCTGATTCAGGACACCCTTCAGGACAAATCAGCCAGCTCCCATGCACCAGACCTCTATCCTATGTAATAAAAGGGTAATATGCAAATTGACCCTAACAGCAGAACCACAGGGAATGATTGGTCACTATGACACACACTGACCACCAGGGGGCAGACGCTCAATGCAGAAGCTGCCCCCGGTGGTCAGTGCACTCCCTCAGAGGGAGCTCTGCTCAGCCACAATCCACGCTGATGGTTGCCAGTACAGCAGTGGTGGTGGGAGCCTCTCCTGCCTCCTCAGCAGAGCTAAGGATGTCCGACTACAGCTTTGGCCTGCTCCCTGCTTGCAAGTACACATCCCCTGAAGGCTCCCAGGCTGCCAGAGGGATGTCTGACTGCCAGCTTAGGCCCGATCACCTGGGGAGTGGGCCTAAGCCAGCAGGTGGGCATCCCTCGAGGGTTCCCAGACTGTGAGAGGGCACAGACCGGGCTGAGGGACCCCCCCCCTCCCCTGAGTGCACAAGTTTTTGTGAACCAGGCCTCTAGTGGAAATTAATATAGTTATGCTCTGAGACTCTGGGATATAGTTGATTCTTAAATTTCTTTTGGGTAAAGATCTGTGACTGCTTAAAAAAGATGTTCCAAATCAGACAGGGAGGAGAGGAAAGGTTGTGGGAGAGAGCAACCTCAAACAGTGGTAGAAAAGTGCTCGCTGGAGGGACAGGGGAGCCAGGTGAAGAGGGTTGGGAGAGGTCATTTGCTTTCCCAGTGCTCAGGAAATTCTGATTTTAGTCCAGTTATGTGAGTATCATTGCTTTTACTAGTGAAAGATATTTCTTTTCTCCTTTGCAATCTCTAGTACATAACAATTGGTATGTTTGTGAACTAGGAAACATTATTGGTAGATACTTGTGTTTTTAAAGCGCTTCTTAGCAGGTTGGACATTGCTGAATCTCTTAGCAGTTGAATGCCATCCATAAATGAAATCGAATGCCTTCCACTCTTTTTGTAAAACCAGCATTTTTCTAAGGAGATTATTTTGTTTTTTTAAATGGAATTTTGCTATCTTAATAATTTCTGGTATGGCTTTATCACAATCTTAGGTGGAATATTTCATAAGCCATACTTCTAAAACTAGCTTACTTGTATATATTTTTAGAGTTTTCTTTCAGCTATAATGATTTTGTTATTAGAATAACTAGAGGCCCAATGCACAAAATTTGTGCAAGGGGCTGGGCTCTCACAGCCATGGTGACTTGCCTTGGCCCTTGCAGCCCCAGCCTCTTTCAGAAGGTCATCTGGAAGGTTGTCCAGGAGACCGTTCGGGTGTCTGGGTTAATTAGCATATTACACTTTTATTATTATAGATATGTAAATTTGGAGAGAAATAATACTGAGCAACTCTGACAGTATTCTTTTATACATGGTTGTAGTTACAGATTTTTCTTTTAAAAAATATTTTTATTGATTTGAGAGAGAGAGAAAGAGAGAAACATTAATGTGAGAGCAGAACATTGATTGGCTGCTTCCTGCACACTCCCTACGTGGGATTGAGGCTGCAATCCAGGCCTGTGCCCTGACCAGGAATCAAACCAGCAACCTTTCAGTGCACAGGAAGACACCCAACCAATTGAGCCATACTGGCCAGGGCAGATTTTTTAAAGAAAAACAATATTAATTGGAGAAACAACATTAAGAATTTAAAGTATAATTGGTGTTTTGACTTTTATAAATTCTTTAATTTTTAGAATAAATTAAACAAAATTTTGGACTAAAAATTAAGGTACATATAATTAGTAAAGGTATATATAATTAGTAAATGCAATATATTTTATGGGCATGTATACAAAAATCATAAACAATTAACAAGGACCATAATCGTACTTACTATTTTTCTATTCTAGATATTTGAATGGTGGTATTTTCGCAAGTATGGAACATCATTCATTGAACAAGTCTCAGTAAGCCACTTGCGCCCCCTTCTGGGAGGGGTTGACAACAACTCCTCCAACAATTCTAACTCCAGTAATGGGGACTCAGATTCCAACAGGCAAAGTGTCTCAGGTATGAAAAGTCCTTCTATTTGCAGCAATTTGGTCACCGAATTACTCTATGACAGTAAGAATGTTGTTATTTAAATATTAGACTTCAGAGAAAAATGCAGTTTATTTTCCCAAGGAGCTGACATCCTCTACCAGAGAACTATCATATAAGTCTCCCAAGGAAAGGAATATTTATCTTGTTTAATTTTATTTTTCTTTCATTTGATTTAGCTAATGGTCAACATTTCAAACTTGAGTCTCCAGCTTTCTTGTCCCTAATTTCTCAAACATTATTGAAAGTATCAACTTTCTTCCATGCTGATTACAGAATCTTATGTCTAACTAGAGCTGATAACATTGCTCCTTTGCTTAAAAGTCTTCATTGGTTTTCATTACACTGAAGATAAAGCCCAGATTCCTTCTCACAGCATCAGCTCCTTCTAACTATTTTTGCCTGCCTGGGCTTCTGTCACAATCCTGTCTCTCTCCTTTTTATTTCTTGAATATGCCATGTTTTCTGAAAACCTTCTGCCTAGAAATCTGTCTCCCTGTCTCCTGTGTTTGCTTAACTTTTACAACACAGTTCAAATGTTATCTCCTGAGAAGCTTTCTGAGATAGGTCGTACAACATCTCTCCACATTTACTGACGCTTAATATTTTTATCTATAGGAACGTTTATCAAATTGTATTATATTTTTTTTTGTTACTGCTCACCTGAGGATATTTTTCCATTGATTTTTAGGGAGAGTGGAAGAGAAGGGGAGAGAGACACAGAGAGAGAAGCATCGATGTGAGAGTGACCCATCTATTGGTTGCCTCCTGCATGCCCCCTTAGTAGATCCAGGAATTGAGCCTGCAACCAAGGTAAATGCCCTTGACCAAAATTGAACCCAGGACTCTTCAGACCAAGGGCCAGCACTCCAACCACTGAGCCAAACCAGCTAGGGAAAATTGTACTATAATTTTCTAACTTACTGTTTTATTATAGTACCTCTAGCATTTTGCAGTATCTCATATTGAAACTCAGTGAATGAATGAATGAGCACATACAAAGCCTGCATTTTTTCCACCCATAAAAGAAGAAGGAAGAATATAATTTTATAGTTTGGTCTCATGATCAGCTCAGTAAACATTTCCTAAGTTCCTAATATGAACCTGGGCTTGCAATAGTTCCTAATATGAACCTGGGTTCTTAAAAATAGTATGTCCCCATGGAACTCTTTTGTCTACTGATGGAGACAAAGTGATTAAGTTCTCTTACAATGAGGGGAGAATCCAGAGCTGTGGAGAACAAAAGAGGGGTTCTCTGCTTCTTGAAGGAGAGGGCACAAGTTCTGAGACTTGAAGAATGAAGAGGAAGAAATTAAAGAGCTAGGTTAGATGTTTTTTTTTCTTCCTCCCTAGAATAACTCAGTCCACATTTCATAGGCAGCTGATATGCTCAAGTAACATTGTGTATATATTTTAGTCCTGACATTGATTCAATGCTCTTTTAATACACTCTTTGCCAGCCAGCCATGAGTGGCAATGGGTACCTCTAGGTACACATTTACTTCATCTTGAAGGGTACATGTATAAGAGATGGTGCACCAAAGTGACAAAATTATCTGGGACTTTGTAAACTCATCTACTTTGTGAAAGAAACAAAAAGAGACCTCAGCAAAGTGAACCATCACTTTAACCAGCTACTCTAATGAGTGTGGCATAGTATGCTAACGAGGAATCTTGATCACTCAGTAATTATCACATAAGCAGTTGTGGATAATTGCCATCACTTTGAATTTGCTATGAAGACCTCAGAGATTAAATGTGCTCTTGCCTGATTACTATAGTCTTTGAATGATACAGAACACTGGTGAAAATTAACAAATTGAAAACAGAAAGCAGCCTCATTTGAGACCATTCTTTATTGTGAATACATTTTTATTTTTATTAAAATTATCTCTCACCCAGTTTAAATCTGTTGACATCATTCCTTAATACAACAAAGAGCTCATGCTCTTCTTATTATAATTTTTCTTTCTCTCTTTATGAATGCCTTGAATAAACCTTATGCATTGATAAAAGCCCTTTATAAAACTACTAGAGGCCTGGTGCATGGATTTGTGCACCAGTGAGGGGGGGGGGGTTCCTCAACCTGGCCTGTGCCCTCTCACAATCCGGGACTCCTCAGAGGATGTTGGACTGCCAGGTTTTGAAACCGGAGGGATATAGCGGTGCCAAAGTGCCAGGTGGCCAGGGAGGAGCCCCAGCCAGGGCCAGGCGCAGCTTCACTGCCACTCATCCTGGCCCCGCTGCACCTGCCACTGCCACCGTGACTTGATAGCACTACCACAGAGGCGGGAGAGGCTCCCACTGCCACAGCTACACTCACCAGCTGTGAGCACAGCTTTGGCTGAGTGGTGTTCCTGCTCTGGGAGCACCCTGACCACCAGGGGGCAGCTCCTGCATTGAGGGTCTGCCCCTTGGTGGTCAGTGCATGATATAGCAACCAGTTGACCAGTTGTTCTGGTCGTTCGGTCATAGCGGTCACTTAGGCTTATATATATATACTAGGGGCCAGGTGCACAAAAATTTGTGCACTTAGGGAAGGCATCCCTCAGCCCGACCTGTGCCCTCTCGCAGTCTGGGACCCCTCGGGGGATGTACACCTGCTTGCATGTCTGGCCAGCCTGGGTGAGGGGCTGATGGCTTTTTGCAGGCTGGCCAAGCCCCCCAGTGGGGACCCTCACCCCATGGGGATGTGGCCAGCCTGGGTGAGGGGCTGAGGGCCATTTTCAGGCTGCCCACAGCTCCCATTGACCCAAGGTCCCAGCAAGGCTGGCTGGAATCAGGTTTCTGGAGTTTATTTATCTTCTATAATTGAAATGTTGTTGCCTTGAGCAGAGACCTAGGCAGGCAAGGAAGCCTCCTGTTTGCTTCAACTCCATGGCTTCTATAATTGAAACATTGTTGCCTTGAGCAGAGTCCCAGCTGGCCTAGGCAGGCAGTTTACTCCTTGTGCAATGAAAGTCTCTTGTTTGCTCTAGCTCCGTGGCTGCCAGCTGCCATCTTGGCTGTGTTAATTTGCATACAGCTGCTCTGATTGATTGATGGGCATGGCTTGGCTGGTGGGCATGGCTTAGGTGTCTCAGAGGGATGGTTAATTTACATATTACTCTTTTATTAGATTAGATTAGAGGCCCAGTGCACAAAAATTTGTGCACTCAGGGCAGGTCCCTCAGTCTGGCCTGTGCCATTTCGTAGTCTGGGACCCCTCAGGGGATGTCCACCTGCTGGCATGCCTGGTCAGCCTGGGTGAGGGGCTGATGGCTGTTTCAGGCTGCCTACAGGCCCTTCAGGGTTCGGGTCCCTCCTGTAATGCCTGGCTGGAAGCAGCTATCTGGGATTTATTTAACTTCTATAATTGAAAATTTGTTGCTTTAGTCCCCCACTCGAAGCCTGGGTTGCCCTTGGCAACCCAAGGTCCCAGCCCAGCAGGTTTCTGGGGTTTATCTTCTATAATTGAAACTTTGTAACCTTGAGTAGAGCTCAGGGCCTGTAGGGCCCTGGCTTCCTCCATTGCCCAGGGCAACTCCAGCTCTGTGGCTGCCGCCATCTTAGTTGAGTTAATTTGCATATTTGCTCCTGATTGTCTGGTGGGTGTGGCTGGTGGGCGTGGCTGGTGGGTGTAACAGAGTGAGGGTGAATTTGCATATTACTCTTTTATTAGGTTAGATATATATATTAGAGGCCTGGTGCACATAAATTGGTGCACTTGGGGGCGGTCTCTCAGCCCAGCCTGTACCCTCTTGCAGTCTGCGACCCTTCAGGGGATGTCCACCTGCTTACTTAGGCTCACTCCCCAGGGGATTGGGCCTAAGCCAGTAGTCAGACATCCCTCTGGCAGCTGGGAGCCCTTGGGGGATGTCCAATTCCCAGCGGGGAGCAGGCCTAAGCTGCAGTTGGACATCCTTAGTGCTGCTGAGGAGGCAGGAGAGGCTCCCACCACCATTGCTGTACTGGCAGCTGTCATCCTGGCTTGTGGCTGAGCAGAGCTGCTCCTGTGGGAGCGCATGACCACCAGGGGCAGCTCCTGCATTGAGCATCTGCCTCCTGGTGGTCATTGTGTGCCATAGTGACCAGTCATTCCCAGTCGTTTTGCTTTTAGGGTCAATTTGCATATTACCCTTTTATTATATATGATGATAGTCCACTATAATCATCATGGAAATTCCCAGTTTTATCTGAGCTTTTGAATATTATTCAGTTCCACTAACATTTATTAAATATCTACTACTACTCATGAAATATTTCTATTCATAATATATATAGTATTTATGATCTGATCTCATAACTGTGTGCAGATAGTTATATTTAGGCAAATTGAAATTATACTAAGCATTTTAAAAAATATATATTTTTATTAATTTCAGAGAGAAAGGATGAGGGAGAGAGAGGTAGAAACATCAATGATGAGAGAGAATCATCCATCAGCTGCCTCCTGCACACCCCCTACTGGGAATCGAGTTCACAGTCTATGCTCTGACCAGGAATTCAACTGTGAGCTCCTGGTTCATAGGTCAGTGTTCAACCACTGAGCCACACAGGCCAGGCATAGGTATTTTTAGGGCTCAGTCTGCACAGTTCTCCTTGACATTTGGGTTTCTAATATTTGGCTACTCAGACCAACAAACATGTATGTATTATGGTATGGAAATACCAGATACCATGGGACTAATACCGTTTTCTCTTCTTTTTTTCTTTTGGTGATTTTTATTTTTTAATAAAAATATAAAATTGTCTGTGCTTATCTCTATCCTTAATCACTTTTTATAGTCTGTTTTCAGCTAAGTATAAGAGGAAAAGTGGGTCAAAACGGAGGGTAATGAAAATATTTTGTTAAAATTATTTGTTTAAAAATTCCTATTGCCTTAAAAATAATAAAATGACTATTGCCTTAACAATGACTTCTGTTAATGACTATTAATAGAAGGGTGAATCTATTGAATTTATTGGAGCATCACAAGACAGTTCTTTGCTAAATTTTCCATGAAATACAGCATGGCTAACAAAGTCCCATTGGGTATTGGCAAAGACACTTGAATGACATTGCTTATTTCAGAAAATCATTGAAAAAGCTAAAAATAAACTGATAATACTGATTATAAACATTAGTCTATATGAAACTTATAGTCTAGCTCTTTATAAAGAATCATTTGTTTTTATTAAAAGCTGAAAGACCTGGCCTACATTAGAATAATTTGGTGTGGGGGAAGTGGGGAGTGGGAAGTATGTGATTGTTCCAGGGCAGACTGTTCATAATTGACCTGAGTGCAGACCCTCTCAAAATTTATCTTAATATAGGAAATTTTAGATTGTTTGACTTAGGTCAGTATTTATGAACATTTCACTTGTTTCGTGTTATTTGCTATTTTTCTCACAAATATACAGTTTCTGATAAATCCTGCTGATATATTTGCCATGTTATCTACTGCCATTTCTTAATTTACGTTAGCTTTTGAGTTGATGATGCATAGGGATTTAAAACGTGGCCAACCTCTCTCTGTCTTAAGGGAATAGATTCTCATGGCTCCATAACATTCTAAATTTGGGTTTATGGAAACATCTGTTTGATAATTTTCTCTGTTCTCAAATAAGATGCTATAAAGACAAGATTTGCAGTGCTCAGTTTCTTCAAGATATTGGGAAAAGTGCCCTTGCATCACGTGAGAAGTGTCTTTGCCAAAGTTAAGTTTAAATTCTATCTCTCTCCGAGATAGCCTCTTGAATAGAATTGTATCTTTAGACAAACTGGTTATAATCATTTGGCTTCCTGTCACCAATCATCTCATTTTACTCTCATGTAATCTATATAAGGTATATATCTTTTATCTAAAACTTTTAAAAAGAATTTCATATGGAATTTCAAATTACAGTATTATATCACTAGAGTCAGATCAAGCACTGATTAAATACAGATAATAAATTAAAGAAAAGCAATGGATATGAAGAAACTCATGTAGAAGGCTAAGATATATTCTAAGACCTTCATAGACCCTTAATTCTCATAACACTAGAGCTAATACTTTTCCCCATAGAAAGCCATATAGTTCAAGTAATAATTAACACTCTTAGTACCTACTATCAGCTTTACATGTATTAATTCTCACAATAACCCCACGAAGCAAATATAATCTCTATTTTACAGTTGAGGGAACTGAGGTACAGAAAGGTTAAGTCATCTGCCCAAGGTCACATTGGTGATAGTCTGGATGGTTTTACTTCAAAGTCCAAGATCTTAAGTACTTACTCAAAAATTCAGTTCAGATCCTCTGTGAGGTCTATAAACTCCAGACTAATGCAATTATTAAGCAATTAAACAGAATCATTTCATTAAAACCCGGTACTCTAGTATATAACATTATTGCTCATGTGACATAAGCCAAAAAACAGCTCAGTGGCAGGATTGCTGATGTTTGAGAGCTCAGGCTCTTGGGTCAGTCCACTGTGGCCCTAATCTCTCCATTGCTTGTGACCTTAGGCAAATCACTTGAACCTTCATTAATATCTTAATTTTCACACATGAAAATAATGTTAGTATCAACTTCATAGAGTAGTCTTCGGATTAAATGAAGTCATGCAGCAATGTCAAGTCAGAGAACAACCATTTGCCAGTATTCTCCAGATGAACTGACTTCTTTATGAATCTGATGTCTGATGGGAAGGACTGAGATACATCCGAGTATTCAGCTAGGTTATTACTAGTTCAGTGAGTCATTATTACAACCAGGCCTTTCAGTGCTTACATTTCAGATGTATCCCTCAGCAAAACTGCAAATTGCTACATGTCAAGGACCCTGGGAATTGCTCTCCAATAGTCTCAATCAAGGGAAAACCAGTTTGTACTTGCCAAAATCTGTGTATGTGTTGAAAATGATTTTCTTAGCCAATGCTTATTACGACTTTTAAAATATTTTGCCACTAAAATTTATGTCTGGTATAGATTAGATTTCTAGTTAAATGGTGAACATTAGTCCCTGGTGAATATTTATTCACAATTTCCACATTATTTGGTAGGGTTGATTGATTTAGGGAGTAACATATTTTTTGAATTGAAAGCTACCTACATGTTACTTTGTGACTTCTAATAATTGTTTACATAATTATTTTGAAAAGTTATGAAAGCAGTTAAACCTTAATTATTTAAGAAAATGAATATTTTGTTATTCTTGGTGATTGCTTAAAATTGACCCATATGATGTTCATTTCAGAAATTGACTTGGTTGGGGTTAATCTTTTCTTTTTTTAAATATGTTTTTATTGACTTTAGAGAAAAAGGGAGAGGGAAAGAGAGAAACATCGATGAGAGAGAAAAACATTGACTCGCTGCCTCCTGCATGCCCCATACTGGGGATTGAGCCCAAAATATGGACATGAACCCTTGAACTGGAATCAAATTGGTAATCTCTTGGTTCACAGGTTATCACTCAACCACTGAGCAACACTGACCTGGCAAATCTTGATTGTTCTAACATATCTGATGAACTTTAGTTAGGGCTCTTTTCTGTTATACTTTAGAGCTAAAATGTTTAAAAGTATTATTTGATGAAGGCACAAGATTTAAAAAATATGATGTTGTAGGGTAATGGGTCTGTTGCTTACAGTGGGTAATTGTTGGGCACTCTGGACACCAGGCTTTAATCTCAATTAAAGTGAACCTTGAGAAATTATGTAGCTTTTCTATGCTTTACTCTTTACTTCTATAAAAAGGGCCCATTATATTCTCCTCTCACTAACTTATGTAAGGGTTATAGATAACTTGAGCTTTAAGCCCCTTTATAAAAAGGCTCAATGATAATCAAGCTTACAGCTGTAACAAAAGTTGCTGTTGTTGTTTTTTTTATGATAACAATATTACTACTATGGTCAGATATTGAACTCTGAGAAGAGATAGTAACTATTTAGTGTAAGTAATCTTCCTAGGTTCTGAATTAGTAATTTACATATTTGAGGGCCCCAGGAGTAGGAGGTGTGTGTGTGTGTATGTGTGTGTGTGTATATCTTAACTAATAAAAGCGTAATATTGAAATTAACCGTTTCTCAGAGATGGGGGTAACCCACGCCCACCAGCCAATCAGAGCAGCTATATGCAAATTAGCCCAGCCAAGATGGCGGAGGTCTCAGCTGGGGAGAAGTGGTGTGTGGCACTGGGATCCTACAAGGCAGATGGAAGACCTCTGCCTTGGGGGAGCCAGGAGGGGAGGAACAACCTGGCTGGAGGCGCAACCTGGGGGGGGG
>PVJC01049441.1:0-12171 GCA_004026665.1 Murina feae | reverse complement strand
TTGTTGTAATACTATAAGCAATAAAACAAAATTTAAAAATAAAAAAAAATAAAAAATCATTTTTCATTTTCAAAAAAAAAAAGAGGTCACCATTTCGATTCCTGGTCAGGGCACCAGCCCAGGTTGAAGGCTTGATCCCCAGTAGCGGGCATGCAATTTCTTTTTTGTTGATGTTTTCATCGCTCTATCCTTTTCCCTTCCTCTCTCTCTAAAAGTCAATAAAAACATTTTTTTAAAAGTATACAGGGAAAATTCCGTTTCCTTCAGCCTATGTCCCAAGTATGAACATTTCACATAACTAGAGTCTACGGCCAAAACCAGGAAACTGACACTGGTACCAGCCATGAGCTTATTCAGATTTCACCAATTATACCTGGGCTCGTATGTGCACATGCATGGTTCTATGTAAATTTAACACAGGTGTAGTTTCGCGCAATCCCAGTTGCACATAAAGGTTATTTTGAAAAGCACATTATTGGGATGGATGTAAACTTCTCAGTTCCTATTTTGCAACGGGGGAGGGGAAAGGGGGAATCAAATGAGAAAAAGTACAGTAAGGATTGCAAAGAACTTGAAACTACAAATAGGTGGCAGTAGTGAGGATGTATCTGGCCACTTGAAAATAAATCATACCTCCGAGCTGAGATAAATTACACGTGGCCTTCGGTGTTAAGGTAATATGCAGATGTTATTACAGAAACACACATCTAATTTCTGTGAAAACACACAGAAGAAGAAAAGTTCTACATGAAAAACAGAGATGGACAGAGCCTGTCCTATTTTCAAAAGGAAAATGAGATTGATTCTGGTGAGCGATGGAAATCCACAGTAAAACATAGTCTCTTCCCCTTTGAGACAGCATGGAGGGACCTGAAGAGTATTATGCTAAATAAAATAAGCCAGTCAGAGAGAGACAAGGATCACATGACCTCACTCACATGTGGAATCCAATGAACAAAATAGATCCAGAGACATAGAAGCATGGAAGAGACTGTCGAATCTCAAAGGGAAGGTGGGGACGGGAGGGTGGGTGGGAAGAGATCAACCAAAGACTTAGTATGCATATTTGCATCACCCATGGACACAGACAATAGGGTGGTGAAGGCCTGGTGCGGGGTTCGGGGACAGGCTAGAAGGGGTCAATGGGGAAAAGGGGGACATATGTAATACTTTCAACAATAAAGATTTTTTTTTTTTTTTTTTAAAGAGGGGTATCAAGTTGGTGTCTCTAGGGATTCGGAAAACTATCTTATCCAGGAGTTCAGCTCACCACCAAATAAGTCAGGCCTGATTTCAAAACGAATTCCAAACTGATTTCCAGTCTTTCTGTGTCAGTTACTAGACTGATGTATCAAGTAAAGTCTCAGAACACAAGATGGAGACATAAACAGAAAAAATAAAAGTCAGCAGACTGATCATGGGTTGAACAGTAGCCAAGAGAACTGATTGAATGAAGTGAGGTCAACTCAGAGGCTGCTTTTATTAACAGGCCTCTGGCTTTGCTCTCCTTTAGATCAGAATCTAGATTTCCATCAACAACAAAACGGCAGTTGGCACCAAGCAGAGAGAAAATCTGCTAATCCAATGACTCGAGGTTGGAAATGGGCTCCATAGGCTGGGGCAATGGGTTCAACTTTTATAAGGTAAAGAATTTGATTTCAAAAACAAACAGGCAAGGAGCTGGAGAGCTTTGGCTTTGCGGCAATTTAATGAGAAAAAAGACCTGGGGATTTCAATGAGCCTCAAACTCAACATTAACCAATATATTAACCTATGGCTTGCGTTATAGAAACAGTGTCCAAAACACAGGCGGTCACAGTCTCCACTGAACCTTAGGAATGTCTCCTCAAAGTAATACCAATGTGACTAAATGCTTTCAGAAAAGAGAGGAGGGGGGAGCAGTCCTAACTAGTTTTATGAGGTAAACAAACCCACATACCTAAACTGGCATTACTAAAACAACTCAGAAACCAATTTCCCGCATAGGCATTTTTTACAACAAAGAATTTTACTGGCTTTTGTTGCTTAGAATTCCCTGACACATGGTGGGTCCCTAGATAGCTTCAGGATGGGGTTGGTCACCAGAATGACTGACCACTTGACCAGAGGGTTGGGAATCTCAGCCCAACCTCCAACTTCTAAGGAGCAGAGGGAGGTCTGGAAACTGTTCAGTCACATGGCCAATAGTTCCATCAGCTGTGCTCATGTGACGAAACCCCAACAAAACCTCTGGACCCTGAAACTCAGGACAGTTTCCTGTTAGGTGTACACACAGATGTGCCAGAGGGAGACTCACCTTAGTTCCATGAGGACCCTCCCAGACCTCACCCTGTGTGCATCCTTGGTAATAAAAGTGTAATGGTTAGTTTAGCACTTTCTGAGTTGTCTGGTGTGGACAGAAAAGGGCCACATGCTAACCTGACTAACTCAGGGAAGACCTGCATGGTGGACTTGTAATTACAACTCAGAGACCTAAAGTAACAGCAAAGGATGGTCTGAAATTAAAACCTTTAATTAAAAAGCAGTTAATAGCGAGTAGTCATGTCCTAGGCCAGTATCTTCCCCGACAAAGATCAACTTCCATCTTCACCTATTGTCCTTTTGCATCTAAGATAACAACATACCTGTGGAATGCCAGGGTAACTTGTAACTTTCCTTTTTTCAGACCCTGCAGAGCACAACAAATGGCGCCAGGGTTGAGACCACAGATTCCCTCACTGTTATTGTTATCATGTTAATTGTTGACTGTTAACTATGTAAAAGAAACATGTGTCCATCATTTTACTTTTCATCCAATCCCAGAGGTTTCACCACTTTGCTTTCTCCTACCTCCCTATCCTATTGAGAAGGCAAACTTCTATTTTGTAAAAAAACTGCTGTTTGGAATTCTCTGCTGTTTTTCTTAGACGGCCTCTTATTCTAAAAAAAATAGCTTTGCTTTCTAGCCTGTTTTAGCCTGCTTGAATGATGAGGACCATAAACTTAGCTGTCTCACCTTGTAGTCCAGAGACTAGATAACGCCCATACTCTCTCAATGCCATGCCAAGTGCATTTTTTAATTGGATAGAACTGTATGGTTTTCAAGACAGCAGCGAGATAACCACTAATGGCACAGAGGGCTGGCTTCTTAATAAAAAGGAAGTTCTGCTTGTAGCTTTGCTTAGAATTTGAATTCATTTTCTCTAAGCCCACCGCGGTGAATAAAGTGTAACTCCAAACTCTCCTGCATTGTTTGATTATTCCGGTTCTCTGTAACACTATCACCAATGGATTTAATGTAACCCACTTACATAACCACCTTTGATGGTAATTTATAAAAATAGGTGAAAAACCACCATTCTCCGGAGCATTATCCTAATATCTTGAGATTTTGCTTTCGGGCAAATGTCGACAGATTGGCTCAAATAAACTCACAAAAATTCTTTACAAGTTTGAACGTTTTTATACATTAATACTGGGCTGTTCTAGCAAATACCCAACTGGAGGTGGTCATGGGGACACCACTGTCACCCCAGACTTGTGGCTGGCATGTAAAGTGAGGGTAGTCTTGTGGAGGACTTGACTCCGCCTGTGGAGTGTGCACTCACTCTAAGAAGTCGGAGTCAGAAGTAAGAGCAATCTATCCAGTCAGTGTTACCACAGACTGGGGGTGAAACAGAAAAAAAACAAAAATTCGAAAATCATTCACGCAATGTCAATTCCACCAAAATACGTCATGACCAAGTAGAGTTTATCCCAGGAATGCAAACCTGACATTTGAAAAGCAAATCAACGTAATTTACTATACTGAGAGAATAACAAAAAAACACCCTTACAAGCATTTCCGTAGGCGTAGAAAACAAACTTGACAAAATCTGACATCCTTCATGATAAAAATAAAAGTTTTATGCCCTGGTCGGGTGGTTCAGTTGGTTAGAGCATCATCCAGATATGCCAAGGTTGTGGGTTTGATCCCCAGTCAGGACACATACAAAAATGCAACAATCATCTAATGAATGCATAAATGAGTGGAACAACAAATTGATCTCTCCCCCTACCAGCTCCTCACCTAAAACCAATCAGTCAATCAATCAATACTTTTTTTTCCCCAGCCAATTGGTAATAGCAGGAAACTTCTTTGGCCCAAATGAAGGGCATCTACCCGCAATTAACATCACTCAGTCATGGGGAGCAAAGATGTCCACTGTCACCACTTCCATCAGCACATGCTGGGGAGGTCCTGGCCAGGGAAACAGGAAATAAGTCACAGAGATAAAGGGATAAGGACCAGGAAAGTAGAAGCAAACCTTTGTCTATTGGCAGGTGACATCTCTAGAAAATCCAAGGATTCTACAATAACAAAAACTCAGAACTAATAAGTGAATGGAGCTAGGTTGTAAAAATAAGATCAACACACAAACGTCCATTTATTTTCTATATATTAATAGCGAACAAATGGGAAATGAAATCAAATAGGCTATTTGCCAGCATCAAAACCAGAAAATATTTAAAAATAAATTTTACACATGACGTTAAGATCTCTACCCCCAAAACTATAAAAACAAAACACTGAGAGAAATTAAAGACCTAAAGAAATGGGCAGACTGTATTCATGAGTTGGAAATCTCAGTCAGTATTAATATAATGTCATCTTCCGCTAAATTGACCTATAAATTCAATACAACTGCAAACAAAAATCACAGCAGAATTTTTGTAAAAAATGTCAAGCTGATTCTAAGATTTATGTGGAAATAGGCAAAAGACCCAAAGTTGGTCTTCACCAAAAAGGATAAACACAAAAGTCTTCTCTAAATCTAATCCAAAATTAGACATCAGAGGAATGAAGTGCAAATGAAAACACAATAATCTACCATTTCACACCCATTAGAATGTCTAAAATTAAAAAGACGAACCCTACCAATTTATGGGAGGATGTGGACAGAGCAACCGGAAAGTGGGGAATGAACCACGATACAACCCTTGGGAAAACAGGGTCCTGGTTTCTTTATTAAATATTTTTATTGATTTTAGGGAGGGAGAAGAAGATAAAAAACATCAATGATGAGAGAGATTCATTGCTCGGCCACCTCCTACTGGGGATTGAGCCCGAAACCTGGCATGTGCCCCTGACTGGAATTGAACCCTTCAGTCCTCAGGCCAACACTCTATCCACTGAGCCAAACCAACTAGGGCAGTCTTGGTTTCTTTAAAACTTAAACACATGCCTACAAACAACTCAGCCATTGCTCCCTCAGCTATTTATCCAAGGGAAATAAAAATATATGTTCTCCAAGAGACTTGTACATAAATATTCACAATAGCCAATAGCCATAAACACCCCAAATGTTCAACAAACAAATGGATAATAACACAGTGTAGCACCTTCATACAACAGAGCACTGTCAGCGGTTAAGAAATAATGCCCTCCTGCCCAGCTGTAGAAGACAGAGGAAACCATTATTACTCCTTGTGGAGTCAGGAGTCAGGAAAGTATTCAGAGACAACCCCTAGGGGCTGACATTCACTTGCTGATCCATTCTTGCCATGAATATTAGTGACTACTACAGGTCAGGCACTGCCTTGGGAGAGACCAAGACCTTGTCCTTACTGAGCACATATTCTCTAAGAAGGCATCATCAACAACAGGGTCATTATAGACTAAGGTGACCAGACGTCCCGCTTTTGGCAGGAAAGTCCCGATTTTTAACAATTTGTCCCGAGGCGTTTTAAAAAAGTCCCGATTTTTGGAAAGAATGCACAACAAGCTAGGGAACGGCGGGAGAACGGGAAGGGAATATACAGTTTTTGGCGGCCATGTGGCTATTTAGCCAGGATATGAGTTTTATATTATTTTTGTTAATTTTATAATGTTAAACTTTAATAATAACAAATAATTGTTGAGAACTGATTATCGAGAACTGCTTATCAAAGTTCGCATTGTTGATAAGTTGTTAGAATTTGACCACCATTGTTTGGACTTAATGAACAATGGCATTTTTTGGGACTGGCAATGACGAAAACATTTTGTAACTGTCTCTCAGACGATATACATCGTACTGGGTGCTAGTAAGCTAGTTAAACAAGTGATGTCATTACAAATCAGCTATTCAGATAAATTTATTTCACAAATACATAAATTTTCTTGAATTAGCAGACAGTACTCGTATTACTTACATTTTATAGTGGCAGCAAAAAGTCTATCGCTGGCCTTGAAAGTGATACTTACGACTTACGTTAAGGCAAATTCAGAGGAAAAATAATACAAGTTAGTATTATTATTATTTAGAAAGAAATATAGGATTAAAATTAAAATTAAAATAATAACGCGATGTCCTTACCAGGAACTAATGCTGCGACTGAACGCGTTTTTTTTTCTACGGTAAATAAAGTGTGGACATCAGAAAAATCACAATTAAGTGTTGAGACTTTGAAAGCCATTTTATGTGTGTAATATAATTTAACAAATTCTTGAGAAAAATTTCATGACCTTTTAAACAATGACAGCAATCTACTAAAAAAAATTCACTCAAATGAGAAACATGCCAAAGAATAAAATAATACTATACATAATTTTATTTATTTATTGTATTTGTAAATTGTACTTATGTTGAAATTTTAAAAAAATATATTACAATACTATTTTTGTGTTCTATGAAAATTTTTGTTGCTCCATATAGACCAAATTTTTAATCAAGAACCCCCTCCCCTCCGGTTGGGGTAGGGGAGGACGGGGGAAGGTCAAGGGGAAAAAAAAAAGAGACATATGTACTACTCTTTGTAATATTTTAAGTAATAATAATAATTATTATTATAATAAAGAACCCCCATGGTCAATGGTGTCCCACTTTACCAATGTTAAAATCTGGTCACCTTATTGTAGACTGACAAGTACTTTCTTATTATGCAAGAAAGTCCACAATAATTCGTGATTGGGAGTCAATAAGTAGGTGGCAAAAACCTAATAGAGAAGAGTGCCCAGGGAAGGCTTCGCTGAAGAAGTGATATCTGAGTTGTGCCATGGACCAAAGGGCAGATGGAAAAACCCTGGCAGACAAAAGAGAGAGGGCAAAGATCCTCAGGCAAGAAGGAGGAAATGTTTCTGAGGAACTGGCAGACAACCCGTGTGACTGGTGCTTAGTCAGCAAAGAGAGTGGGATGGGGTGGGTTGCAGTGTTGGGTGGAGGCAAGAAGGACTCTGGGCAACCGTCTAAGACAACAGGAAGTCACTGAAGGAGTTCCAGCAGGCAAGTGACATGATCTGCCACGAGGAGGAAGGGTTAGAGTGAGGACCAGGCTGAAGCAATGAAACCAGCTTGGAAGCTCCTGCAGTGGAGCTGGCAAGGGCTGGTGGTGACAGGGCCACGACACGGCAGCAGGGACAATGAAAAGACCATTTTGGATATACCTTAAAAAAAACACACACACTGATGGAACTTGCTGATGCATTCACGTGAAAAAATGAGAAAAAGGAAGGACTGGCAAACGGTGGTATCACTTACTAAGATGAGAAATTTGGGGCGGAACACATCTGGGAAAAGATCAAGAATTTCATTTAAGATGCGTACCTAGCCAGCAAGTGGACATGCCAAGGAGACAGTTGGCTGCATGAGCTTGAAGCTCAGCAGACAGGCCTGGGCTGGAGAAGCAAAGTCTGAGGTCCCCATCACCCAGGGCCCGCGGGAACATCTTTCAGAGAGAACAGAAGTGGGTCTGGGACTGTGCGCCAGGGCACCACATTTTCCGAACTCCTGCCACACTCACAGGAGCAGTGAGGTGCGAAGAAGCACCCACCACATTCTAAGGGCCCGGAACACCCTCTGCACACAGAAGTCCCGAATACACGAAGAAGGGAAGGGTTGGGGCCTGGGGGGTTCAGAAAGAGTCACCCCAGGGTGTACTTTCGGGTATGCAGATGGTTCTGAGCTAAAGGCAACTCTAGCAGTGGGCTCAAAAGCAACTCCTGCTCCTCCCTTCACTACTTAGAAAACCTGAATTAAGGGCCTTGTCCTGAGGCACCTCACCTCGTTCCCGCTGAGGATGTCTATATACCTGTGTTCCCTTTCTGCCTCGGAAACTCCTGCATGTGGGGTCTCTCACTCTCATGCATGCCCGTTCCCATATGTATGTATTAAACGTGGTCATTTTCTTTAGCTAACGGGCCTCATGACTATTTGGTTATTAGACCAGATTATTATTGAGGACAGAGGAAAGGTTCCCCCCCACCCCATGGCAGGGCCCCCTGGCCACATGCTGCTGAAAGACGCAATGGGAGGAGCCGAGAGGAGCCCGCTGGCTTTCATGGCACAGGAACACCAAAGGCACTGACTCTAGAACATGGTCAGAGCGACTGGAACAAAGTCGGGCACTTCCATTCAGATGGAAATCAAGGTGACCCCTGACCGCCAATGCACAATCCCATGTTGACTCACTCTGCCCACAACAACCCCCATGACCCAGGGAGAAGCAAAGCCTGAGGTCACCATCACACAGAAAACCGGGGGCTGTCAAACCTCACTGAGTCTTCACATCAGCGGTTCCTGAAGCGCCAGACCTGCCATCCAGCGAGGCCACAGCTGCCGAGGGAGACCTGAGCGGGCTCCACTGTCCCGCCTGGGGCATTTGCCAGCTTCCCCACCTGAACCATGAACACCCTTGCAGTGCACTCAGCCACTTCCCACCCCTGACCTGGGAACTCTCGCCCTGAGACTCCTGCCTGCCTCCCCATCTACTGCCCCTGCACTCCTCCCCACTCCCTCCCACCCCCCAGCTGCCACACCAGTCTTCCTCCTCCTGGTGCACAGCAGTGCTCAGCAAACGTGTGCTCCTTTCCACTATTAGAGAGGAAACAAAGAAATCGGCAGACTCACCAGGGACAGTCAGCACAGACGGGGATCTTTCCGGCTGTTCACTCACACGGCTGCTGTTCTGAAACCAGACAATGAAGACGGGCTCCGGGGGGCCCACAGCCTGACAGGTGAGGTTGAAGGCGGTGTTTCTGGTGACGTTCATGCTCTCGGGCTCCCTGGTGAAGTAAGGAAGTCCTGCCGAGGAAGAGTTAAGGGAAGGAATGTTTCAAACCCACAAGCAAAGGCACAGCCTGAGGGGAATGGCAACTACTAGACCTTGGTCACAGGAGACTGCTTTCTACACCATCTAAGGTCAGAAAGGCCAGGTCTCCCCTGAAAGCTGGGTGAGAAAGAGGACAGACTGACTGGTCTCCTCCAGTCTGGCTCCAGCTCACTGGGGTAGGCGGGCAGGTTTTCAGTCTTCCTCACCAAAATAAACAGCAAAAGCCACGCCACGGAACAAGTGTCTGCCTGCTTTCCAGGACCACCGCCTGTGTGTGCGGCTTTGAGATGGGTGACAGGAACTTGAAAATCTGTGCATGAGTCGAGGGTTGAACACCGTCTCAGGAAAACACTGTAGACACAGTTACAGTCACAGCCAAGATCTCCCACTGCCATTCCAGGATCAAGGCCATAAGGAAGGGCACTTCAGGAATGTCTCAGGGGAACCCAAATAGCTAGCTCACTTATTGGGGGTGCGTGCCAAAAATCTACCAGCTGAAGCTAACTGTCCTCACACATTCACACTGTGTTCTTTCGGGGCTGCCAACTCACAGAACTGGTCCCAGCAGGAATGATGTGGGGGTGGTAAATACAAAACATTTTTCCTGCTTCCGAGTTTTGCAAAACTCCGTTTGGACCTAATTGGGTCTCTGCCCTGGGCATTTTTTTCTGAGATTCTGATAAGTAAAATGTCCTCTAAATATTTTCCCCAGATGAACAGCAAATGTAAAACTCCCCCTCCCCCATGTGGAGGCCCCGCCCCCAACTCATGCTGACACATACTAGCTTGTCCAGTCTGGGATGGACCCGAGAACAAAGCTATAAAAGAGACTCCTGAGGGCCTGCCTCCCTCAGGCCTCCTGCAAAATTAGTGGGCACCAGGGTCCTGTTTGCAAAAGAATGGGTAGCAGAGGAACCTTTTATTTATTTATTATTATTTTTAAATTTTTTATTGATTAAGGTATTACATGTGTCCTTACCCCACATTACCCCCCATCCCCCCACTCATGCCCTCATCCCCTATTGTCTGTGTCCATTGGTTAGGCCTATATGCTTGCATATCAGTCCTTTGGTTGATCTCTCCCCCTATCCCCACCCTCCCCTACCTTCCCTCTGAGGTTTGGCAGTCTGACTGATACTTCTCTATCTCTGCATCTGTTTTTGTTCATCAGTTTATGTTGTTCATTATATTCCTAGCTAAGATTTGGAAACAGCTTAAGTGCCCATCAATAGATGAGTGGATTAGAAAACTGTGGTACATCTACACAATGGAATATTATGCTGCTATAAAAAGGAAAGAATTCCTACCATTTGCAACAGGATGGATGGAACTGGAGAGCATTATGCTAAGTGAAATAAGCCAGTCAGAGAAAGTTAAATATCACATGATCGCACTCATTTGTGGAATATAATGAACAACAGAGGAGCCTTTTAGAGAAAGATGTTTCCATTTGAAAGTCCCTAGAAAGCTAATCACCTGTTCTACAGCCTGTGATGAGGAGGGTCAGGAGAAAGTAGGAAAGAAAGGTGTTCTGATGGTCTGCTCACAGGAACCTCAGAGAGCTGGGTGAGGATGCAGGGATCTCAGAGGGCAGCACCTCTGAGAGCGACCACTGGGGTGGTGACAATAAAGATGCTTCCTCCTTGAAGCCTTTCTTGCCAGGCCCTGCCACTGCCGAACCAGGCATGCAAACCCCAAGACCCAGGACTGGGCTCACCTGGCCTGGCTCACCTGTGCATCAGCTCACACTGCCCACTGGAGTTCAAGTGCCTCCAGGGTGGAGAATGCCTTCTCCTCATCTCATGTCTCACTTCTCACCCCCACTGAACCCATCTTATGCCTTGTCATGCCACAGAACTGCATTGAACCAAACACCTGACAAACCCTAGGGCCCTGACAGGAGTCCCAGACCGAGCTGCTGACCCTTCTGGAACGTCCCCCTCCTTCTACCCTCCCCGCCTCCCGGTCTCACCACCCACAGACTCAAGACAAAAGAAGATGCTGAGTAACAAGCAAATCGCCACCTGGCCAGGGAGTGGAACCTGGTGCCAGCACTGAGAGCCGGGTAATGGAATGCATTCGCTTCCTAAAAAAACATCAACTTTTAAAATTGTAAATAGGTAACCTCAGGACAAGGAAGTCAATAATCTCTTTTATCTCAGCCCCAGTGCCTAGGATGGAGCTAAAATGTTAAGAAGTGAATCCATTTCATTATAACCTCAGGTCTAGAAGCCATACAATCTCAGTGCCCATGGGTCCGCAAGATTTGCACAGAGTTCTAAAGGGACTGCCAAGCTGCAGTGTTATGTGCAAAGCAGTTAATACTGGCCGCTCTGTGGCCTCTGCACTTACCTTGTACCTCGACGTAGATGGGGTCAGACACGACCTCTTCACTGTTTATGCTCGTCTTACAGGTGTATGCCCCACTGTCTGACCGCTGCACCCTCATTATGCTTCAGAGAAAACACAGGGAGATATGTACGGTGACTACCCTTCGAGCTCCTACTACAGAAACAGAACAGTCTTCAACTTCTCTGTCAGATGCTGTGATGTTAATCTCACATATCGACATGGCTAGGTCGCGGTGCCCAGATATTTGGTCTAACACCACTTCAGCTGTTTCTGGGAAGGTATTTTTCAGATGAGATTAAATTTAAATCAGCAGACTCCGACTAAAGCAGATGGCCCTCCATAACGAGGGTGGGCCTCATCCAGTCCATTGAAGGCCTGTGAGCAAAGTCTGAGGTGGCCTAAGGAAGAGGAATTCTGCTTCCAAATTGCCTTGGGACCCAAGACTGCACAGTCAGCACCCACAGCCACACTTTAAAACAAGTTACTCTGTGCTGCTACTTGTCTTCACTTCCAATGGTAACCTCTATATTGGAGTGCAAATTTGTAGGGTTGTTTTGGGTGGTCACCGTAACTATGGGGCCCCATGGCCTTTAGGGGCCAGAAGCAACTGTTCCATATCCCAAATGACCTTCTGAGACCGGAACCCATTCCATTTTACACACACACACACATGTATTTTGTCTGGTTTGAACACCCACCTAATTTCCCAGGACTGTAATTACCATGGAAATGCGGGGGGCGGGGGGGCCTGGTGAGAGAGCAGCAATGGCC
>PVJC01049440.1:0-12171 GCA_004026665.1 Murina feae | reverse complement strand
TTACCCGCTCCCCAGCCCGCCACCTTGCTTTCCCACTTCCTGGTGCCCTGGTGCCACTTCCAACTGCCAGCCTAGGCAGGCAGTTGCAACAGAACCCTTTGGTTTGGTCTAGTTCCGTGGCTGTTGGCCTCCATCTTGGTTGGGTTAATATGCATACAGCCGCTCTGATTGGCTGTTGGCCTCCATCTTGGCTGGGTTAATTTGCATACAGCTGCTCTGATTGGCTGGTGGTAACGGTAACATTTGCATGTTTCACTTTTATTATAGAAGATGTGTGTGGTTGTTTTTTAGTTTTTGGATATAGGAAAATTGACAACTATAAGATGAACTCTACCACTTATTTTATAATTGGGTTCTTATTACAAATTTTTGAGGTTTTCATTTGGTGGATGGGATTAGAAAGAAAAGGGATCATTTTATTTGTTTGTTTGTTTGTTTATTGACTAGAGGCCCAGTGCACAAAAATTTGTGCCCTCAGGGGATGTCCACCTGCTGGCACAGGCCTGCTCCCTGAGGGATCAGGCCTAAGCTAGCAGTCAGACATCCTTTTGCAGCCCAGGAGCCCTCAAAGGATGTCCACTTGCCAGCAAGGAGTAGGCCTAATCTGCAGTCAGACATCCTACCACTGCTGAGGAGGTGGGAGAGGCTCCAGTCATCACCGCTGTGCTGGCAGCCTGGCTTGTAGCTGAGCAGAGCTCCCCCTGTGGGAGTGCACTGACCACTAGGGGGCAGCTCCTGCATTGAGCATCCGCCCCTGGTGGTCAGTGTGTGTCATAGTGACCAGTCATTCCCAGTGGTTCTGCTGTTAGGGTCAATTACCCTTTTATTATATAGGAGGATTGATCTAATCAGGAGTAGATGATATGGCACTGCAATCTTGGACAGTTTGTGTTCTTTGAACTACTTAACAGCAGATACTTTTTTTATTCACTTTTATTTTTCTAAGACTTAATAAATAGATTGTTCATGTTTTTAAAAATCAACAGACTTTATACTTTTAAAATATATATTCACATTTACTATTATCTTTTATTTCCCTCATCACTAAAGAGGGACAAAATGTTCTCTCCCTGAGTGTGGTTCTTTAACTCTTTTAATACATATTAATTTTTTTTAGTTTAAAAAATTATTATTTCTCATGATTCTGTAGGTTGACTGAGTGATTATTCTGTTTTGTGTGATGTTGACTGGCTATAAAATTGACTGCAAGGTCCACATGTCCTCTCTCAGCTAGCCACGTTGGTTCTAGACACCACCTAGAAGACCAGTTGGGACTTTAGGCCTTAGCCCTCTCCCACTTGAACCTCCCCAAATAGCTTCTATGGCTTACTTTAGCATGGAATTAAGAAGGGGCGTGCCAAGACAAGCAGCCCAAATATGCAAGTGTTTATCAAGTCAGGACATATCAAATTTGGTAACGTTACGTTGGTGAAAGTTAATCACTTGCCAGGCTCAGAATCAATGTGGGGATATGAACACTGGAGAGTGTTTCTTTGTGGAATCCAAAGTATCAGTCTATCATAATCCGGGACCTGGAAATAAAATAGTTCATTTAATAGTTTGAGACTAACAGCTGATAAAAAACATTTAACATAACACATAGAAATAGAAAGGGTTTGGATGATTCTATCTTATACAGCTACTAGAGGCCTGTTGCAGGAAGATTCCTGCAGGAATAGGGCTTCCTGCGGCCAGAGCGAAGCAGAGAAGGGAGCGAAGGCTGCCTGTCGCCGCTGCCTCCCTCCCTCCTGTCTTTGCTACCTTGGCTTTGTTCCCGTGTCTGCTGCCTCGGGGCACTCCATCAGTGGCAGAGCGGAGAGGCTGGATGGGCTGCCTGAGTGAATGAATTGTGTGTCTCAGCTCGACCCCTCAGCTCCCAGCCGGGTTGATAGGCCCAGACACTCCAGCAGCAATGGAGTGGCTAGCCTCCCATGCCACAACCTCACCAGCCATTTGCCTGGCCAGCAGGCCTGGACACTTCAGCGGTAGGGCTAAGGGGACTGGGCGTTGCCATCTTGTGGCTGTGGTCACCACCACCTTTGTGACAGAGTGATGGTTAATTTGCATATTACTCTTGTATTAGGTAGGATGTTATGAATCTTCTGTACACTGTATAATATACAGGAGAAATACAGTGGAAGTGACACAATTTGAGGTCAAGATATATTAAAACAAATGTTCTCCAGGAAAAAAAGTCAAGCTTTAATCTGTCAATGTAAAAACTAAAAAGATGGAGATAATAGAAATTACATTTTTGAGCATTTACTGTGGGCCATATACCTCACTAATATCATTTAATTATCAAAGTTTTTTTTGTAAAGAGAGTATTAATTTTCCAATTTTATTGAGATAAAATTAAGACTCACAGAAATGTAACCATTCAAATTTTTTTTAAAAATTGTAAATGATAGACTCAAGAATAAATCCGGACTCCAGAATCCATTCTGTTGCTATATACCATGTTGCCAGAAAGAAAAAACAAACAAACAATGCATTTGATTGAGCTTTCAAAACAGCGCAGATTTGAAATCTAAGTGAGCAGTGAAATTCTAAAAGATGGCCTAAATGTCTATTAAATCCACCGCTTCCTTCATCAGAAGCATGTTTGCTCAGGTTTGCTCTCACGTTTTTTACTTCCTATACAGTCTCTGGTGACAATAGTGCAGGTTCTAAAAAGACATGAGCTAATTTGCAAACAAACTTTTGATAAGAACAGTTGGAAAACTTTTATTTTTCCCTGTGCTTTCTTAATTTGTAGTTATGTCTATTTACAGTCTGCGATTGCCAGATGTAGTATTTCACTGTATAATGAGGTTTTTAAATACTTGCTATAGAAAATTCAGACTAAAACGGAAAATGAGTTTTTAAAAAAGATGAAAAGAATAACGCAAAGGACTAGCATCGTTGAGATTCCACTGCGTCCCACATGGAGGTGCAGAGCCACAGACACTGCTTTTAAATCAAACACATTAAGTTTAATTCTGCTGATGATACTCTCCATCCGTCTTATGCGTGATGAGTGGTTGAGAATAAATAATTTAAATGAATTCTGAAGTGCCTCATCTTTTCTCAGCCTGAAACGCAGCATTTAGTGCTTCAAAGAAGAAATTAAACTCTTGGTAAAGTACCTATTCACGATTTTTAGTTTTTTAACTTTCATGAGGCCGTACTTCATTGAAGAGGTATTCTAAAACTAAAAGCTCCAGTGAAATGACACCAAAATTTAGTATATAAATTATTTTACAGGCTTTTCAAGGAAATCCCAGATAGCATATTAGTCTCAAATATGATCTTCCGATTAGTTCGTCCACATCCTAGCTGATTAGATAGAAATTGCTACAAACCTAAGCATTGAAATTAGCATCTCTGAATAGGATTGAAAACAACAACAACAACAACAAATCACCTCTTCTCTAAGGTTTTTGTTAATATGAAAACAAGTTATGTTGATTATCTGCCTGAATTAATTACTATTCCATGCTGGTGGCAATTTTCCGAGAGAAGGGAGAGGATTCCATTCCTATAGTATTCCTTTAGTTCTCTCCTGAGCCACTATCTGTTAAAATGAGGAAGGGGGGAGAATGGAAAGGGAATTTTTAACAAGATAAATTTTAGTCATACTCATTCTCTGAATTTGTGTCCTGGCTGCATTAATGGACTCTAAGGCAATAATGTTTATCCGCATAGGGCTAGTTTTGTACAGCTTTCTGCTCCCTAAATAAAGTAACAACAATGTTTTGAGTATATAAAACTATTTAATAGTTATAAAGCTGAAGGTAGTTTCTCCTTTTTTAATTCCTCTTTTGGGAGAGGAGTATATATGAATATGAGTGCTAGGGATATAATATTAAGTGGCATTAATATGATTGGATGCCACACATTTAGATGTAGTAGCTGTAAATGGCAAGCCCAGTAAAATTTACTAAAACAAACAAGCAAAACAAAACAATACAGATGTAAAATAAGCAAATAATAAAAAAAAAATCTTTCCTTAATAATAAACATAAGCTTAGCTTATTTACTGTGAAAATTTTCATCTGGGGATACTGAAAGAATATGACAAGAAGGATAGAAAGAGGCAGAGCCCTGAAAAAGATATCCACCTCCTAATATACACTAGACACAACTTCCATCTTGTGGGCATGATGTTTCCAAGACTTCCAAAGCATTTAGAAGAGATCTTTATTCTAACTCAAACTAATTTATACACGTCTACATGCTATACATAGGATCTCAAGGCTTCAAAAATCTTAATCTTTAAAAATAGAAAAGAAAAATATATTTTTAAGTGCCAAAAGGTATACTTGAAAGAGATTTGAAATGTTGAAATTTAGGGAAATATATATGTGTTCTCTTTTTTACTTTTACAGGATATTTAAATCAATTAGCCATTCCATATAATAAAGAGCTAATATGCTAATTAGACTGAACAGCATAATGACCTTTAGGACAAAGCCCAGGCTGCAAGTGCTGACAGAGGCTGTGAGGGGCTATGAGGACCAGTTGAGGCTGTGAGGGGCTATGAGGACCAGTTGAGGCTGTGAGGGGCTATGAGGGCCAGTTGAGGCTGTGAGGGGCTATGAGGACCAGTTGAGGCTGTGAGGGGCTATGAGGGCCAGTTGAGGCTGTGAGGGGCTATGAGGGCCAGTTGAGGCTGTGAGGGGCTATGAGGGCCAACCGAGGCTGCGAGGGCCGGCTGAAACAGCTAAGGCTTCCAGGACCAAGCCCTTTGCACAAATTTCGTGCATTGAATCTCTAGTTATTCTATAAAAGATCAACTTCCAGGTCCATCTTTGAGCTGTTTCAACCAGTAGCTTTTTGAAAACACACCTGGCACTAATAGGGGAACTACATTGTGAAAATATATATGGAAGATGATACTCTTAATCTTGTTCCATACATTAAAGAATAGTTGATCTATATGATCTTTGATGAAGACATGCAAACCCTTACCAAGTTTACACCCTGAGGGGAATCATATGGGATAAGTCTCTTTATAAGGATCTCAGGAGTACATTATGGGCACTTAGAGAAAGTGGCAAGTGGTTGGAAGTTATATTTCTTTTTAAAGGAGTCTTAAATGAACTCTGAGCCATATTTAACTTTAAAACAAAATTAAAAAGGTTGTTAAACAATGTACTACCACCAATAACAGACAATGGCATAATTTATTATACTGTTTACATGCTGCCTGGCATTGTATACCTTTGAAAAGAAAGGGAGTGAGAAATTGTTTAGAGTGCCCTTGAGATTGTAAGCTCCTATTTTATGAATTAAAAGTCCAAAATGTTCCTGAAGGCTGCATTATTCCAAATTTTCAAATTCTGTATTTAATGTGCAGAAGAGGGATCCTCAAACTACGGCCTGCAGGCCACATGAGGTCCACCAAGGACATTTATCCGGCCCGCCGGGTGTTTTTGCCACCTTGTTTTTTTTTTTACTTCAAAATAAGATATGTGCAATGTGCATGGGAATTTGTTCATAGTTTTTTGTGTTTTTTTTTTTAAACTATAGTCCGACCCTCCAATGGTCTGAGGGACAGTGAACTGGCCCCCTGTTTAAAAAGTTTGAGGACCCCTGGTGTAGAAAGTATGTAGATGACACTGTTCTGCTCTATAGAAATATACACTGTTTTAAAAAAATAGGTGATGATGATATAAGAAAAATATGTATGGTATCAATTATATTTTATTGTTAATAATAAGGAATTTTTTCTTTTGTACTTGCAAAATAGAACTGAGCTGGATATATCAAAATAAGCAGTGCATATACAGGAGCAACTAATTGACAGTAGATCTTGTATATATAATCATTATTAACTAAGTCCTGTTGCACAAAACTTGTGCAAGAGTAGGCCTTTCTTTCCCTAGCTGCTGGCATCTGCTTCTCTCCTGCACCCGGACCCAGGCTTCCTTTGTGGATGGAGGCCCCGCCCACCCACCACAGCTTGCCCATTAGAGGCCTGAGACTCCCTCTGTGGGGTGATCATGGGGCGACAGCCAGGCCCCTGACCAATCTTATCGCACCCACCTTGGCTGGCCTGCCACCAGTGGGTGTCATAGCGTGGTCCCAGGTGCTCATCCAGATGGTTGTCCAGATGGTCATTCCGCTGTTTGGCCACTTGGTTGATTTGCATATCATGCTTTTATTATATAGAATATTCGACCCCTGACATCTGAAGTTTAGCTTACTGTCATATTCATAATGTCATATCCATCCTGGGATAATTAAATTCTATTGGCTATTAAATTTGGATCTGTCATAATAGAGGAAAGATATATCTTCATATATTTATGTAAAATTTGTGTGATAGCACATTAATAATCTAATCTAATAAAAGAGAAACTTGCAAATTGACCATACCTCCACTACACCCACAAGCCACACCCACCAGCCAATCAGACTCAGATATGCAAATTAACCCAACTAAGATGGTGTTGGGCATGGAGCTGGAGTGAGCAGAAAGCTTGGGTTGCCCCTGGTGATGGAGGAAGCCAATCTTCCCGCCTGCTCTGCCAGCCCTGAGCTCCACTCAAGGCTACAAAGTTTCAATTATAGAAGATAAATAAATCCCAGATACCTGCTTCCAGCCTATGGCCATGTCCAGCCTGAAAATGGCCCTCAGCCCCTCACCCAGGCTGGCCAGGCACCACAGTGGGACCCTCACCCTAAGCAGTGTTGAGGATGTCTGACTGCAGCTTAGGCCTGTTCCCTGCTGGCAAGTGGACTTCCCTTGATGGCTCCCGGGCTACCAGAGAGATGTCTAACTGCCAGCTTAGGTCCGATCCTCCAGACAGCAGGCCTAAGCCAGCAGGTGGACATCCCCTGAGGAGTCCCAGACTGAGAGAGGGCACAGGCCAGGCTGAGGGATCCCCCCCCCCCCGAGTGCACAAATTTTTGTGTGCCGGGCCTCTAGTATTAGTAAATAACACATTTAATTCTTATTCTATGAAGCCCTATCACAAATAATATAGACACATTTATTTTTTATTTATTTTTTTAAATATATTTTATTGTTTTTTTACAGAGAGGAAAGGAGAGGGGTAGAGAGTTAGAAACATTGATGAGAGAGAAACATCAATCAACTGTCTCCTGCACACCCCCTACTTGGGATGTGCCAGCAACCAAGGTACATGCCCTTTACCAGAATTGAACCTGGGACCCTTGAGTCCGCAGGCCGATGCTCTGTCCACTGACCCAAACTGGTTAGCACAATATAGACACATTTAATCAAAAAGTATCTTCTCGAGTAGGGTTTTGCCATGGTTGCAAATAGAAATTAATTGTTAGGAGCAGATAAATACACCTGAGACAAAAGGTTTCCAACATCACATTAAATTTACTATTCAATGAGTGCAGATTGAGTTGCATAAGATTTTGTTTACCTGTTTCTATACATTTTTCAATTGATGTCAACTCACCTGTTTCTTTTAAATTGTGCAGTATTTCAAAGTAAAACAAGAATAAAAGAAGGGGAAACAAAGAAAATTGTGTAAGTACATTTATTTCTATACTTATGCTAGATTTACTCCATTGCTACATTTTAGTGCATTATAAAGCATTGGGTAACATAAGGGATTCATCAAGTCTTGCTCACATTCCATTCTGATGGTTTCTCTAGGCAGTCTGTTCTCCTGTAGAAAATGATAACTTCCTTATGTTTGGGTTGCCCACAAAGAACAAACTTGGAAAACAGACTCCTATAAATAATCCATGGCCTTAATAAAATTTAACTTAGTAAAAGTATAATTTTCAAAAAGTGGAAAAAAATGACTCTCCACTCCAGATTTGGGTTTCTAATAACATTCTCCAATAGAAGGGAATTGGTGATTCTTGGGATGAGATGGGTAATATAAAGAGATGGATCTGGAGCATCATCTAGTGCCAGAGAAAAAGGAAATGCTCACACACACACAGAGTATCAAAGGGACTGTAAAGTGAACTAAAAGGGCTCCCAATGGTTAAAATGGAATAATTTGAACAACAAAATTAATAATGTAACACTGCATTATAACACAAGGTATAGAAAAAATGTCTGTCAGTCAATCAAAATAAAATATAAATAAACAAATGGGGAGAAATAGATAAGTATCCTGTGTAAAATTCCCAATAATTTTGGTAGATACTTTCTCTGGCAAAGGTGAAGCATAATGCCCCTCCTCTTCATGTGTGCACTGCAGTCCTTCTAAAGAGTACAAATGGAAGGGGGAGGAGAATAACTACTCAGGGTAGTAAGCTGACAAAAACTACCACAACCAGTTAATGTTCACAAAAATACTCGTAAATTATTCACATAGAATGTACCCTTGGTATGATGTGATAAAAATATCACTCTAATGTAATCATGAAACAAGTCAGGTAGATACCAACCAGTTGGATATTCTACAAAATATCTGATTAATCCACCTCAATATTGCCGAAGTGATAAACAAGTAAAGGTCTCACAGTCCATAGGACCCTGAGAAAATGTGGTAAGTACATATGCTGAATATCCTATGTGAAATGTTGAAACAGGAAAGGAAAATTATGGGAAAACTAAAAAATGAATAATGTATAAACCTTGGATAATAGTAATGCTTCAAAACTGGGCCATTTGTTGTGATAAATGAATCATAATAATCTAACATTTAACTAGTGAAAGTAAGGGGTATATTCTCTGACCTACCTTCATAACTTTCTTGTGTCTTTTTTTTTAGTCTTTAAAAGAAGGTGGTGTCATCCCTAAAATAATAAAAGTGTGTTCTACACAGGGAAGTAGTAATAGCATACTAAAATATAATAAAAATAGGAACATAATTCATGAACACTGACTATATTTAGCCTTCTCCAGGAAATAAAATCTGTGTTTCAAGAATATATAAAATTTCCATGAAAATATATTGTTTAGGAAACCCCAGTGTTACCAGAGCAAGCATTGGTGATTACCAACCAGTTTGTGTTGAAAGATAACATGCATAATTTTGTAAAACAGATCTTTAGATGTAACAATTCTCAGAGGTACAGAATCACAAATTATTACAACTCTGTGTGGCCCACCAAACTAAACAAGTAATATGAGAAAAGAAAGCATAGAGATAACATTTTTAAAATGTTTGGAGAATGTTGTTTGAGAGCAGACAGTTTAGATTTAACAAAATATTCCAAAGCTGAGTTCTTCAGGGAAGCTCTAAAAGGCCACATGCTTTTTCCTGGTCTAAAAATGTAAGTCAGCTATTTTGTGACACATATGTATTGTCAAGGCAAAGCTATGTGTGTCTAATTGAGCCTTCAGGTGACCAGTTCCAGGTGCAATTGAATGGCTAATTCATATTCTTAGCATGAAGTTCCAATGGCTAATTATGCATTTAGTCGCTTGTGGGTGCAATTTAGTTGCTTGTGCAATTTTCATGCCTGCTAAGTGATTGTAGGCTCAAACCTTAAACTCATTTGGAAGGCTGCTGTGACTTAAAGGTCAGCCTCAAAGTCCAAGATAATTTGGCTACTATAGTAATAACTGGGAAAGCAATTTGTAGATTAATGGTTCTTACAAATTTTTCAACATGTAGAAGAAAACACAAGTAATAAAGGGATTAAATGAACCACATGGAATAATAATTATATTTATTGGCAGGCATATGTTTTTCTTTCCTTTGTATAAATATTTTTTATTGTTGATAGTATTACAATGTCTCACATTTTATTCCCCCAATTCTACTCACTCTCACAAGTCTTCACCACCTTAGTATTGTCCATGTCCATAGGCTGTGCATAGAGTATATGTTATTTGGTTTATCTCTTCTCGTCCTACCATCTCCACATTGAGGTATGTCAGTTTGGTCAAAATACATTAGCTGTTGTCTGGAAAAATGAATGAATTGAAGTAACCTAAGACCAATGTCACTGCTGAGTTCTTCAAGTCAATCTTAATAAAGGTATAAGAAAGACTGATAGCTCTATTATGAGCACTGTAAGTTTTATGAGTGTGGCAAAATTAAAATTAGGAAAAGTAAATATATTTTTTACTTAATAATAAAATATATAGATTGTTATTATCTTTTTCTATTTGCTAAGGAATTTACCGGTTTGGGAAAATTATTTTGCATTCCTATGTACCTTTTTTAGTTCTGAGTTTAGATTGGGAAATTCTGGGTGACCAAGACATATATCATGTTTGGCTACATAATTAATAAAGGGGAAAACATATATCCATTATTTATAAAGTTATGTATTTAATTTGTTCATGCAAGTTTTTTTAAATATTAATTTTAGAAAACATTTCCTTGGCCCTTTGAGTGGCGATAGTATTTAAAGCTGTCACTGCTAGCTAGTGTGATGTATAAGGACAAATCAATCAGGGGTACTGGCAAGGCAGTATTAAAATGGAATAACTACCTCTGCATAGGCACAATACAATTCCCTTGTCATATTTAATCTGTGTTTAAATTGTGCTTTTCTTATCAATAATTCAAAGGGAAATTATTTGATTTGGAAATTAATAAATCAATGATTTTTTCAGAGTATTTATGAATGTTAGACTTACAGGCAAAATGTCAATCAATACTAAGAATTACTTCATATTTTACTACATTAGAGAACAGTAGGTATTTTTTCTATGATTATGAAATAAAAAATCTCCAGGTTTATAGATATAAATTATATCTATAATTTATATATATATATAAATATATTTTTAATGATCTTTATAATTATCTTCTGATGAGGCATGCAATGCAATGTTAAGAGAAAACTATAGTATCTATGATAATTAAAGCATAATATGCTAATTATACTGGACAGCTGAACAACTTTCTGGACATCCTTCCAGATGACCTTTAAGACAAAGCTGCTATGGAGGGAGCTGAAGCAGAGATGGTTAGGGGTGATCAGGCACGCAGGCATGTGAGCGGGTAGGAGCCAAGGGTCCTGGATTGTGAAAGGGATGTCTGACTGCTGGTTTAGGCCTAATCCCTACAGTTGAACATCTCCTGAGGGGTCCTGGATTGCAAGAGGGTGCAGGCCAGGCTAAAGGACACGCCCACCTTTCTGTGCATGAATTTCGTGCACCAGGCCTCTAGTTTTATATAATAAGGAAGAGAAAAATATTCTAAGGATGATCATTGTTCCTCTAGAATGGAGGGAAAGATGGCTTCCTTTCAACCCATGCTTCAGTCTGACTAACAAAGTAGAGGTACTCATGCAAATGATGCAAATGTAAAGTAGTTGTTTAAATTGCAAACTATATATTTTTTATTGTGAGCTTGGTTAGGTTTTGTTTGACTGATTCCTCATGTTCAAAGCCTTTTCCACAGAATAAGCATGGCTGTCTGCCTGTTCCAATACTTTAATCTCACTTTTAAGCTTCCATTTCATAGAGTGTGCACTCAAATCTCTCTCAAGTGGTTTTAAAAATTTAACTGCAGATACTTTTTATAGTCTGATCTAAAAATTCTGATATTTTCCACAAAGTAAAAGGTTTCCAAGTTTCTTTATTTTGAGTTTGGAATTTGGAAATCACTAATTTCGTATCTGTTTCTTGAAATTCTTCCTTTTAAACTTTCTGCTGACCTTTCTAATCCTGCAACTAAAATATTGAGTCTGGAATCTGACAACCTCATAGGTATGCTGGGAATTTCATAGAATAACATGGTTCCTGACACATGATAAAGCTCAAAAATATTTCTTGAATTTGATTTAAAATTTGAAAAAAATTTAAGTTAAAAAAATTGAAGTCTTGTCCGAAGAATTAATTATTTTTCCAAACCCAAGCAGTAAATAAACTTTGCTTGAACTTTTTTTGATACAAACAATGTGTTCTTTATGATCACCTTTTCTTTGGATTTTCACATATAGATTCTAATTTTGAGAGACTTCCTCTGATTCACTATAGAGTGGCTTATGAATAACATGGAGTCAAGGCCTTTTAATCAGTGTTTTTGTTGTTGTTTGTTGTTGTTGTTTTATCCCCTGTTGGTTAAAAACAACTCCCCACTCTTCATCTCCACTTTTTGTATTTTTTTTTGAAATGTCAGGGAAACTGAATAAGATTTTCTTGTTTAGTAAACAGATAGTGAACATTTACCGTATACCAGGCAGACATCATAGCAGAGGAGCAAGGTAAGGTGAAAAAATTAACTAAATTGATTATTTTAGTTTGGCATGAAGTTGAAAGTGCTATGATAAGGGTTATACTAT
>PVJC01049439.1:0-12173 GCA_004026665.1 Murina feae | reverse complement strand
AGCCCCCTCCTCCCGCCCTCCCCCGCAACACCCCGCACCTAGCAAGGGATGGCGGCCACTTTCAGCCACGAAACGCCCAGCCCGCTAATATCATGGTTGCAAATTCCGTCTTTTTTAAAAATATAGCGATACAAGTGCTTCTTTTTGGATATATTACTTTTTAAATCTTTATTGTCGAAAGTATTACAGAGGCCCTCCTTTTCCCACTCCCCTCCCCCAGCCTGCTCCTCCCCTCCCCCTACCCCAGGCGCTCACCCCGCGCATTGTCTGTGTCCATGGGTGACGCATAAATGCACACAAGGTCTTTGGTGCATCTTCCCAGCACCCTCCCCTGCCTTCCCTCGGAGGGTCCCCAGTCTGTTCGTGCTTGCGTGACTGTAGGGAAGGGGAATGGGTTAAAAAAAAACCTGTGTCTTTCTCCCACGTCTAGGGAGCGGCCCCCGGTGAGTGGGGTGGGGCAGGAGACCCCACAGTTTACTCAGTGACTTCCGTTTCCGCTGTCCGGCTTGTCCCCCACATGCCACCTCTTATTTTCTCTCCACTCCACGTCAACCTGCACATGCAACAAAGCTGCGTTTCCTTGATTTCCCCGAAACACCCCCCCTCCTTCTCCCCTCCGCCCCCCCCCCCCGGGGGTTCCGGGAACACGGAGCAGCCATTTCTAAGGCTCCGGAGGCAGCGATGGGGTAGGACCTCCCAGAAGAGCACAGGAGAGCAGGTGATAGAATAGTAGCGAGCCCGCGCCATCCTCCCCTCCCCCGCCCAGGTCCCCTTCCCCTGGCATCTGGGCTCCGCCTCCCCCCACTCCGCAGGGCTCCTCCCTCTCCTTTGTTCCTCTCCCTGCAAGCTCACCCCAAGCACCCCGATCCTCACCCTTTTCTTCTGCCCAGGAGCCTGGCGCTCGCTGGGTCTCACCCATCGCGGTGGCCCCAGCCCCGCTCTCTCCCCACAGGCCCAGGGCCCAGGGCCCAGGTTTGCTTTTCCTAAACAAAGCCGTGCCCCCCGCAGCACAGCCCTTCACACGCGGGATCGCTGCTCGGGGAGGAACCGCCTCTGCAGCGAGGGTCAGGGAAAGGCATCTGGCAACGCCTCAGCCAGCAGCGCCCAAACTTCTGCTTCCAGGATGCCTTTGTTGGAGCGGGTTACATCTACGACCAAAGCTCAGGCGTTTTTTTACATTTGTACTTATCAATTCGTTTAAAAATAGCTCGGCTTTCCCAAACCAGCAAAAAGGTGAGGATGCCGCAGCTCAGCTCGTTCTGGCGCGTTCCCAGGAGACGGCTGGGTGCTCGGCTGGGTGCTCTCTGCTTCCCGTTGGGTCTGTTGTGATGTCAGACATCAGGCGGCCCGGGACAACTCCCCTGCGTGCTTGTGACAGAATCAGGGAGAAAAGAGCCAGCAGCGCCTTCATCTATCACAAAACATGGCTTTTGTCCTCACGGGACCCCTTAGGCAGTGGTTCTCAACTGTGGGTCGTGACCCCTTTGGCGGTGGAACGACCCTTTCCCAGGGGTCGCCTAAATGCATCCTGCATATCAGATATTTACATGACGATTCATAACAGCAGCAACACTACAGTTATGAAGTAGCAACAAAAATAATTTTATGGTTGGGGGTCACCACAACATGAAGAACTGTATTAAAGGGTCGCAGCATTAGGAAGATTGAAGCTTAGGGGATCTCCAGAATTCTCCTTTGAGAACCACAATCTTAAAACATGGAGACAGCCAGCCAGTGCGGCTCAGCTGGGAGAGCGTTGTCTGCTGCACCAAGTGGTTGTAGGTTCGATTCCCGGTCAGGGCACAGGCCGGGATTTTGGCTGGACCCCAGTGGGGGTCATGCAGTAGGCAGCCAATTGCTCATTCTCTCTCATCATGGATGTTTCTCACTCCCTCTCCCTCTCCCTTCCTCTCTCTCTCTCTCAAATCAATAAAAACATATTAGGAACTTGAAGACATGTATTGTTTACTTAAGAAGATGGACGCAGGGCTGGCTCGGCAGGCAGGGAAGAGCCTGGTGATGTCCCACCTCCCATTCCGACACCACGGCCCGCTGCCTCTTTGTGTCCAGGCTCCTGGCAGGGAAGCAGCCGCTGCATGTGCACATAGAAGGGCAGGAAGCAGGGGCTGCGCATGGGAACTGCGCAGCGTTCAAAGGAAATGGGATGTGGGAACGTTTCATCAGTTACAGCATTAAATGCGACCCGGCTGAGCTCTCCTATAAAAAAGCAGGCAGCTCACGGGCTGTGAAAAGGACACAATCCAATGCTTTGTTGCTACAGAGACATGCAAACCAGAGAAAACCCGCAGAGACAGAGTAGTGGGGTCAGAGGGCGTTCCTTGGGAAGAGGGAAAGCCGAGATTAATATGTGGAAGCAGATGAAGCAGATGCCATAGCAAAAGGCAGTACAAGCAATAAACAAGGCCGTTACATAATGGCCAAATGTGCATTCCTTCGTGAACATACAAATAGTGAGTGTTTACATGTTAGAAAAGCCATTGCAATCAAGGCCAGAAAAGAACATGGACTCGACCAATCAGCGTGTGTGCATATATGCCTCACCCACGGACACAGACAATGGGGTGGTGAGGGCGGTGGGGTGGTGGGGCGACGGGGGGAGGGGAAGAGAGTGGGCTGGCAGAGGTTACTGGGAGAAAAGGAGGACCTATATAATACTTTCAACAATAAAGATTTTTTTAAAAAAAAGAAAGATTAAGAAAACAAATAAAATGCAACCTCGTTGTAACAAAGAAAGAAAGAAAGAAAATGGACAAAAAAAGCTAGAAGAAATAGAAACAAATATTTTAATTGGAACCCTCACCATTCCATTTTGGGAAAGAAAAGAGCAAAATGAATCGGGAAATACCATATGATTGAATAACTCATTCAATCAAAATTGAGAGGGTCAGGTGAGGCTCTCGGGCTCCATGCTGAAAGACAATTTCATAAGCAGTGATGAGCTTAACAGACATGTGAGTTAACTAACAACGTGGCAACTTAAGGCAGCCTCTTTCCAAGTACATATAGATCATGCCATCTGCAAACAGCATACAAAACACTGATCCTAGCCCGGCTGGCATGACTCAGTGGTTGAGCATCGACCATGAACCAGGAGGTCAGGGTTCGATTCCAGTCAAGGGCACAAGCCCGGGTTGCGGGCTCGATCCCCAGGAGGGGGCCTTGCAGGAGACAGCCGATCGATGCTTCTCTCTCATCATCAACGTTTCTATCGCCCGCTCTCTCTCTCTCTCCCTGTCCCTTCCTCTTTAAAATCAATAAACATATTTAAAAAAATTTAAAAACCACTGTTCCCATATTGGATCACCAAGACTCACTCTCTCCTTGATTTAGCACACATTAACTTGTTTGCTCAAATGAGCTTTGGTATTCACAGAGGCAGAAATGCTAGCCACCAAATGGTCAAACCACAGGCATGACAATTAAAAACAAAAACAAATGACCAATAACATAAGAATGTTTTGAAACATTTAAATGCTCTCTGGTTGTGCTCGACTTACACAGGAAGCCCAGAACATATGCAGTGGACATGTGCTGCTGCTGCCTGGCCCCTGTTGCTTCTGTTACCGGGAAGGCAACCGAAGTCATCTCTTTCTTTGGGGAACTTTCCCTCCCCCGATTCTGGTGAAACGCTCAGGCCCTGGTCTGGAATAAGATGACTCACAAGGCCCGAGTAACTCATCCTCCTGAACATGCTGATTGTGCTAGAACGGGCCTGTGACCCTAACCAGCCAATCGGAACCTTTTTAAGACACTGGCATGGACCCTGGGGAGAGACTTGTGGTAAATTCTCCGGGGTTTTTAAGGATTACGGAAGACATGACTGAGCGAGAGATTCAGTTGCTAGAGCGAAGACATTCTCTCCCTATCTTAAAAATTGTGGTAAAATATATAAAACACAAAATTTACCATTTTAGCCCTTTTAAAAGTGTACAATTCAGTGGCATTTCACACTCACATTGTTGTGCAACCATCCCCCATCCTCTTTTTTTAATTTTTATTGATTTCAGAGAGGAAGGGAGAGGGAGAGAGAGATAGAAGCATCAATGATGAGAGAGAATCAGGGATCGGCTGCCTCCTGCACGCTCCCCACTGGGGATCACTGGAGCCTGCATCCCAGGCATATGCCCTGACTGGGAATTGATCCAGTGACCTCTCGGTTCCTGGGTCAACACTCAACCTCTGAGCCACACTGGCCAGGCCTCACTTTCTTTTCCAAAACTTTTCCACCATCCAAAACTGAAACTCTGTGCTCATTAAATAACAACTCCCCTTTCCACCTTCCCCCAAGAAGTGTTCTTTGAGGTTTAAGCTGTTTTGAGTTCCATTTGTGCACCATGTAATCAAGAGTCAACATAGCTTACTTTTCAAACAATGAAAACATGGTACAAAATATACAATCATCATATATAGCAAGAACTATAAAAATATTCATACTGTTTGGCACAGTCATTTTATTCTGGGGACTATAACACAAATAACCACCTCACTCAATAAACTTACATTAAACAAAAGCATTCAAGCTATGGGTAATGGTGAATTATGAAAACACTAGAGGCCTGATGCACGAAATTCCTGCAAGAGTAGGCCTTCCTTCCCCTGGCTGCTGGCACTGGCTTCCCTCTGGCTCTGGGGACCTGGGCTTCCCTCGCAGCCCTGATTTCCTCCAGAAGGTCGTCTAGAAGGACATCGGTCTAATTAGCATATTGCAATTTTATTATTATAGAAGATGATAGATATACAGCAATATGGGTGACAACTAAGCCAAAACTTTAATGACAAGACATGGGTCATGTAAAAACATGAAAATAAATGCTCATCTGTTTCTGTATAGTCTGTGGCCACTTTCATGCTGCCATAGCAAAGTCTAATAGTTATGACAAACCATATAACCACACCCCTAAATCATTTACTATCCGGCCTGTACAGAAACTTTGCTGAGCCCTGCTATCTAGCAAGGAGAGGGAATGAACTACAAGTACGCGTAGCAAAGGATAATTCTATCCCCTGAAAAACAGTATTGACTAGGTGTGGCCACAGAAAAGGCTGCAACCCAAGGCATGCAGTCAGGACCTGTGCGCCCAGATGGAGGGCATTTATATAAGGGAAACCGGAAGTTAAAGGAAGGGGAAGTTAGAACCATAGAGCTTTAGTGAAAACGTAGAGTTCATCTTGCAGTGATCTCTCAAGAACTCCCATAAGCTCCAGCTCTTCTCATAGACCTTCCTGACTGGTAATGTTCCCTTCAGGTCCCACTTAGTCTAAGGTGACCAGATTTTAACATTGGTAAAACGGGACACCATTGACCGGGGGTGGGGGGGAGTATTCTTTTTTTATTATTATTACTTAAAATATTACAAAGAGTAGTACATATGTCTCTTTCCAAAAATCGGGACTTTTTAAAAACCCCGCAGGACGCAGGACAAATTGTTAAAAATGGGGACTGTCCTGCCCTAACCGGTTTGGCTCAGTGGATAGAGCGTCAGCCTGCAGACTGAAGGGTCCCAGGTTCGATTCCGGTCAAGGGCATGTACCTTGGTTGCGGGCACATCCCCAGTGCGGGGTGTGCAAGGAGACAGCTGATCGATGTTTCTCTCTCATTGATGTTTCTAACTCTCTATCCCTCTCCCTTCTCTGTAAAAAATAAATAAAATATATTTTTTTAAAAAATGGGGACTGTCCCGCCAAAAGCGGGACGTCTGGTCACCTTAAGTTAGTCTATCAAATCTCACATACAGATCATTGGGCAGAAAAGCCAGACGCAAATGAGCATACGTGGTATGATTTCATTTACATAAAGTACAAAAGCAGACAAGACTCTTCTCTGCTGTTAGAAGGCCGGATGGTGGTTCCTGAGTCAGAGGAACAGAGCTGTCCCCAACCTAGACTCAACGCATTTAAACGAGAGGCTCTGATTGCGTTGTGATAAGCCAATTTATTAAGGCAATTAAAGCTGCACCTTTATTAGAGGAGCAAGGCAAGCAAACCTATCCATCTGGCTCATGAAGTGCAAGCGGGCTCTCAGCTAATCTGAAGAGCAGGTTGGGTGGGGGTTCAAGGCGTTCTATGGCCTCCTGTCTGTAGCTTTCACAATTCCTCTGCTGACTATCTTGGCGCAGATGAATTCTCAAGGTCTCTTTTTACTTTGTTGTGACCTTCCCAGAATTCATGAGACGCGCCTGGCACCTTTATCTTGTCAAGCCTTGAGACTGCTGGCTTGTCTGCTTTAGGGAGTAAAACACACACACACACAAAGAAATGATCCTTTTTTTTCCTTTCTCCTTCCCTAAAGGGCTGGTTTCTTTGTTCAGTGGCTGAAAAAGACTCCCCGGTCCTCTCACACACCCTCCTCCCCCTTTCCTGTCTTCTCTCCTAGGGAGGCTTTTAACCATTTGCTCTCCACCGTCCTTGGCTGGGAAGATAATGGTTTGTTATTTGAGGACCAGCTGCAAATCGCCCACACTGTGTGGCCTTGTTTTAACTTTCCTGTCCCCATGTCCCTATTTCTCCCGCCCGGCGATTTCTCAGCTCCTTCTCATCCTGTAACAGCTGCCTGTGCCATGGGGCCTGGGGGCTTCTGGGTCACATGCTGGTTTGGGTTCTGGGTGCTCTCGATGACCATGCACCCAGCTCTGCACGGACCACATGTGAGCTCGTCACACATCCTAACTGCAGAGCGGGGCAAACGGGAAGCGTGCACCATAATGCCTGCATTTAAAGAATATGAGAGACCGTTACTGAAAGTGGAAAAATTAAAAAACCATCCTCGCTCCATGGAATGCGCTGCCTGAAACGGGCTCCTGGAACAATGACATTAGTAGTGAAATGGGGGGCATCTGAGGGAAGCCTGTAGCTTTGTTAATAGCAATATGCAGCCACCGTCTCCTTCATTTGGGCTAATGTACATGACGCAAGATGCTGACATTAGGGGAAGTGGGGTCGGGGTGCAAGAACTCTGTATTGGCTTTGCAACTTTCCTGTAAATGTAAAGTTATTATAAAATTAAAAGTTTTTTTAAAAAAAAACTATAGAGCTAGCAGCAGTTCACAAATTTGTGGTCTCAAAACCCCTTTACAGTCTTCAAAATGACTGAGGCCCCCAAAGAGTTTTGTTACAGCTATCAACCTTGACTGCGTTACAAATTAAAACTGAGGTCTGGCCAGTGTGGCTCAGTGGCTGAGTGTTGACCTATGAACCAGGAGGTCAAGGTTTGATTCCCATTCAGGGCACAGGCCCGGGTTGTGGGCTCAACCCCCCCAGAGGGGGCAGGGGTGGTTGCAGGAGGCAGCTGATCCATGGTTCTCATCATGGATGTTTCTATCTCTCTCTCCCTCTCTCCTCCTCTCTGAAATCAATAAAAATGTATTAAAGAAAACAATACCTGAGCAAATGTTAAAGGATGTATCTGTTAATTCATTTAAAACAAGATAAGAAGCCCATTACACAGTAGCATGCATCATATACGTTTATGAAAAATATCTTTTCCAAAACAAACAAAAAATTAAACAGAGAAGCAGCATTGTGTTGCGTTCTCGCAAATCTCTCGTGTGTGACTTAATAGAAGCCAGCTGCGTCCCCCGAGGGCCCCTCCATCTTGTGTCAGCAAACACAAAGAACCCTGGGCCAACGCCACCTCGGCTGCGAGCAGGACAGGGAGGAGGCGAACGATGTTTCAATGTGATTATGAAAGGACTGGCAACTTGGGGGGGAGGGGGCGGCAATGCGCTCTGCAGGCATTTATGCTTTTCACTTGGTTCTGTGTGCAGTGAGATTGCTGCAATCAGATCATGTTCTTTCTGGATGTGAAAAGCAAAGCAAGGTCCCTTGCACGAAGCTCATTAAGCATCGCGCCAGGCGGCCAGCAGCTCCTGTTCTAGCTCCTGTCTCTGCATCCCTCCTGCTGCAGAGCCAGGCTCCTGCCTGGTTGCCAAGGTGCCCTGTTCCAGATGGAAGGCCCTGGCCACCACTTAGAGTCCCAGTGGACATCCATGCGCGGACTTTACACGTAATGCCAAGAGGCGGACGCTCAGGTCCTGCCTAGGAGGGGGTGTCGCTGCTGGGGTTTCATTCTGTATCTGGACAATCAGTGGGCCCGGCTGCCTGTCACTACCTGAGCCAGTTGGGCAGAGACGGGGTTGGATCCTATGTGAGTGTTTATTCCAATCCTGCCGGCAGCAGGGGGAGCAGCAGGTCACCCACAGAAACCTGCTCTGCAGCCCCCCATAGGCCAGCTGCTTATATGGGGTAGAAGGGCGAAGGTTATGCGGGAAGCAGGCAAGGGTATGCCAAATGGGCAGCTCACAGGTAACGCGGACTGGGGTGTGTAAAGGCCTGTGGGCATGCAAAGGCTGAGGGTCTTCAAAGGGCTCAGGGATGTGCAAAAGGAGTGGGGTTTTCAAAGGGCTGCAGGCTCTGGCTTCTGCAACAAGCTTGCTATGTTTCCGTCAGCAGAGGCAGCTCCGATGGGGAGGATGGGCTGCATTTCCAGGTGGCTCCGGGGGCCCACGAGCGCCCCCCAGCCAGGTGAGCATGTGCCCTCTTTAACCAGAACAAAACAGTCCCGTTCAACAGAGCATGACTGGTATTTCTTCCAACTCCAGCTGGTCCCCAACATTCTCTTTCTGCCCCATCAATCCCAGGGCTCACACGAGGCACTGGACTCCCAGCTTCAGGACATGTATGTGCCCAGGCTTGCACTTGAAGAGTCACTGCCAACAGGGCACCACCAGCCAGGACAGGCTGCCCCAGCTCTGCCCTGTGCCACCAGCACCACCCAGCCAAGCGCCACCCTCCTTCTATCTGTTCTTTATAGCAACTACATTGGGCTGGGAGCTTTTTCTCGAACTGTGCCCTACACATGTGCACACATGATAAGACAGAGATCTATGCGTTTCCACACACTGAGCGCATCTGTGTGGCCCTTGCCCCAGAAGCCCCCAGGAGCCATTCCCAGTTAAAACCCATGCCCGGCCGGCGTGGCTCAGTGGTTGAGCATGGACCTGTGAACCAGGAGGTCACAATTCAATTCCCAGTCAGGGCGCAGGCCTGGGTTACTGGCTCAATCCTCAGTGAGGGGCCTGCAGGAGGCAGCAGACCACGATTCTCTCTCATCCTTGATGCTTCTATCTCTCCCTTCCTCTCTGAGATCAATAAAAATATGTTTTTAAAGAACCCGCCTAGACAACCACTGTCCTGACTTCTAACACCATCAATTAGTTTTGCCAGTTTCTAAACGGAATAAACTGTACATATTCTTTTGTGTGCTTCTTTTGCTCAATGTCATATCTCTGTGAGTATCCATGTTGTTACATTTACTGTAGCTCATTGATTGTCACTCCTAGACAGTAAGGATTGCATTGCATGACTTTACCAGAATTTGTTTCTCCCTCCTCCATGGACACCTGGGCTATTTCCGGTTTAGGGCTACTGTGAATCCGGCTGCCATGAACAGGAATCTGGTGGAAAGCTTTTTGTGGAAACATTAGCTAGTTTTAAACTCACGCTAACCGTGGTCATGGTTTGGTTTTGTTTTCAAATCCAACGTTACAGGCTGTGATGTGAAAAGCAGAAATCGCCTCCCCCATCTCTGCCTCCTTTCAACACCTTTGTCATAAGCCCTATTAAGTTCCTCAGGCTTTCTTCCAGAAATGTCTTAAGCACATAAACACACACGCATACAAATGAGATCACTTCTGCACTTGGGTTTTCTCTCGGGGAGATTGTATTAGTCATGATGGGCTGGCGGAGGCTGAGGTCATGCAAAATGTTCGGTCTCAGGGGGTGAAATGTCCCTTCCCACTGCAGCTACATGTCTGACCAGGTCGGTACGAAGGCCACACTCATCACTGTCCCCCGGAGACCCAGACCCCATCTCAACTCTTGTGTCCACAATCACTGGGGCAGGGGGAAGGGATGGCATGTGCTGGCACTTCAGGTGCTCACAGAAGGCACATGTCACCTCTGCTCAGATCCCATCAGCTGCATGCCATGTGCACTATCTTCAAAGTGCAATTCTACCCTGTGTGGGGAGAAATGAGAGAGGTGGGTCTTGGAACATCTTTAATGACTACCACGAAGGTCTATATTTTCCCTTCTTTCTTTCTTTTTAAAATATATTTTTATTGATTTCAGAGAGGGAGGGAGAGGAAGAGATAGAAACATCTATATATATAAAAGCCTAAGCGACCAACCGACTGAATGACTGGTCACTATGACATGCACTGACCAGCAGGAGGCAGACGCTCAACACAGGAGCTGTCCCCTGGTGGTCAGTGTGCTCCCACAGCCAACCTCCCACGGTTCCTGCCCCCAGCCAGCCAACCTCCCGTGGCCCTGATCTTCCTTGATCACCAGCCAGGCCTAGGGACCCCACCCATGCACAAATTTGTGCACTGGGCCTCTAGTCAATGATAAAAGACAATCATAGATCAGCTGCCTCCTGCATGCCCCCTATTGGAGATGGAGCCCACAAGCAAGGCGTCTGTCCAGGGCTATGTTTCTTTTTCAGTAAGTGACCAGTTCCTGACCTTTGCCTATGTCCTGTTCATTATGGTCTTAGTTCTCATTAATTAGACCTCTTTGTATATTAAGAAAAGCAGCTTGTAGTCTGCCATGTGTATTTCAAAGATTTTCTTTTGGTCTGTATTTCTCTTTTGTCTTTAGTTATGGTAGTTTTGTTTTCACAGACATTTTAAATGTCATATAATTAAACTAACCCATTTTTGCTTTGTGGATTCTGGGTTTGGAAACACTTGTCTTAAGAGACTTTTCCCAGCCAAAAATATATTTTTTTAATCACTATGTTTCTTTATTTCTTTTTGCCATGTTTCTTTCTAAGACTTTTATCTTCCTTTCCTTCTGGTGGACAGACTGGTGTTACAAAATCTCATTTCTTACAGAAAGTAGGTAGATAAACACTGACACACACTCTTACATTATCTGGCATGTTCGGCTTTAACACTCTTTTCCTAAAGTCACTCCATTTTTTCTCCAGGAAAATATCATGACTGACCTCATTACACTTGGGAAAATGGACCCGAGTAAAAAGGTCAAGAAAAGTAAGGGTAGTTACTTGGTATTCCCTTTTTCCTAGGCATGGAAACTTCAGAAATCACAAACTACTGTCTTTTTCCATGTATAAGACGCAATTTTTTTTTTCTAAAATCCTTACATTGAAAATCGAGGGGTGTCTTATACAGGGAAGTCAGCAGAGGAGGGAGCCCCGAGGGTGCGTAGCTGCCCATACCTTGTCAAACAGGCTTCCTCTAGTCATGAGCCTTATTGTTACTGACACCAGCTGATGCTGTAATTGGAGGTGGAGGTGGAGAATGTGCAGATGCAACAGGGACTGGAGCGTTCTGAGCCCATAAAGATCAGAAAATGAAAAGATAAATACCAGTAAGCGATTGTCCTACTCTGCAAAATTCACACTGAATGCAATCAGCTGTGCAAAACAGCATGGAATAGAGCTGCAGAGAGACAACTTGGACCTCCTCCCACTGAGTGTAGATCAGACAGCGGAGAAAACAGGAAGAACAACTCCTGAAGATACCATAAAAGAAGAAGGCCTTAGAGGAAAACCAGCAACATGTTTAAAATATTTGATTTCTTAATTTGGGGTTAGAAAAGTGGGGGTGTCTTATACATGGAAAAATACAGTAAAAGGCTGTGATACCTACATTTAAGTAAAAGAAGTAGGAGGGGTGGGACTATATATTCTCAGATGCATGTAGAAATGATACTGCTTTCTGGCTTAAACTTTAACAAGCATATAAGTGCTTCAAACTGGAAACTCCTCAACTGTCCAGTAATATCAGAAAGATGAATTAAACCATGTGGCACTCACACCATGGGATAGTACACAGCAGGAAGAGTGAACATGGGAGCTACAGGCCACAACACAACAGTGTTTAGTTCCCCTTCAATGCCCGTGGTGTCATTGATTTCTCTAAAGTTCAAACAGGCAAAACTAAGCCATGTTGTTTTAGAATGCACACAGGAGTGGGCAAAAGATAAGGAAAAGCAAGAAAATAATTACTATAAAAGTCAGGAGAGCCCGACTGGGGTGGCTCAGTGATTGAGGACCGACCCATGAACCAGGAGGTCAGAACTCGATTCCCTGTCAGGGCACAGGCCCAGGTTTCGGGCTGTATCCC
>PVJC01049438.1:0-12173 GCA_004026665.1 Murina feae | reverse complement strand
CCCTATAATTCTGATGTTGGTTCGCTTAAAGTTGTCCCAGAGGCTCCTTACACTATCTTCATATTTTTGGATTCCTGGTTGCCTGTTTTTTGGTTCCTGGTATTTCATAACTTTGACTTGATTCTTGCGGTCCTCTGGTCTGCTGTTGGATTTCTGTATATTATTATTTATTTCAGTCAGTGTTTGCTTGATTTCTGATTGGTCCTTTGCCATTTTTTTGGTATTCTCATTAAGTTCCTTGAAGGTCTCACTTAGTTCCTCGGAGGTTCGTAGAAGATTTTTGAGTAGCTTTATAACTGTGGTTTTGAACTCTATATCCAGTCGTTTGCTTTCCTCCGTTTCTGTCATTTGTGATCTCTCTCTTTGTCTCTGCATTTTGGCTGGTAGAGTGGCGTTTTCTGTCACAGCTGAGGTCTGTTAATTTGGCTGCAGGCGGGGAGGCAGGTGCGCAGCTTGGGGCGGGGTCTCAGAGTCACTGGGGCGGAGCAACCTGTGATGCTGCCACTCAGCCTGCTCTGCAGCACTATTCCACACCCTGGCATCTGTGCGCCCAAGTCCCACATCTGGGAAAGCTGCAAACAGTTCTGCTAGAATGCCACAGTCGTCTTCTGCCCCGTTGCCAGACTGCTCGCACAGCGTTCAGTGCAACCCCGGAGCTTGTAAACCGCGCCGCCGCCGCCGCCCTTTCCCGCAGCCGCCGCAGCTGCCCCGCGCGTCCCTACCTTTTTATTTTGGCGCCGAGAACAGGAACTTTGATTCAGTCTCGATGCGCTCCTTCTCTTCTAGTTGTAGCACGTCCACTCCCTTGGTTCTGGAGTATGATTGTTTAGGTTTATTGTTGTATTTTTTAATATTTGTGGGATGCTGCGCATTCAGGTATACACCTGATGCCGCCATCTTGGTTCTCCTCTGCCTTCACTTTCAAGACATGCAGAAGCATGTGACCTGAAAGGTTAAAGGTGGTGGTAATAGCCATCTCCGATGGCAAATAAAGAAAACTTGAACTCATTTAAGGAAAAGGGGATGGGAGATGGGGATATACAAAGGAAAGGGCTACACAGCACTGAGTCAGAGTATTGGGTCCATAATGGCTGCAAAAATGTACTTAGGATAGCAAAACAAGGAAGGGCATAGAAGAAGCAATAAGAAAGCATAGGCTGGGCTGCTTTGGCTCACTGGAAAGTCAGAGAAAAGGGGGCCTTGGAGACAGGTTCAGGGGGTTAGCCTGGGCCAGCTGCCACTGTCCATCACTCCCCTGATTGCAAGTTCTCATGAGACCCCTTAGAGATTAGGGGATACATGCCTGTGGGGGAAGAAGTGGGGAAAGGCATGGCATGGGAGTGCCCTTTGGAGGGAGAGCAAGCACTGGGTCCTTTGTCTCTCTTTTTTTGCAGGCGGAAATCTTAGGGAAAGGTCTCAGGGAAGGATCTTAATAGCTTTCTCATCGTCTTTCCAGGTGTGCTCTTTTAGTGGTTTCCACTGATAGGTGTCGGAGCCAGGGCAGGGGTCATTAGTCAATGTAGCTGGTAATGAAGCAACCACATCATCACTTGTCTGGTTTTGGTCCTTTTCTGGGCCTGGAGCCGAAATACAACTGAGGCCTAGATGTTATCTGTAAGGAGAGAAAGGTCCAGGGATTTAAATCACCTGACCAGCGATATGCTAGGGGAGGGGAGGTTACCCTGGGAGGGAGGTTCTTGTTTTCCCAGTTTGTCCCTTGTTAGGCATCTGGGGCTTTCTGCCCTGGTGAGTTTGTGTACCTGGTCCATTATGCTTGCTCTGCTCCTAACAAGACCTATAGCAAGTGTTTCTCAATATGGCCTGAAAAATCAAGCTAGATAAGTGCAATTAATGCCATGACTGATACTATGATGTTAATGGATAATTACTGGTTAGTACCAGGTATACATATTTTTTAACAAGGGATTCCTCTGAATAGAATACAGTGAAATAAAACTCTGGTGCTGGGAATTAGTAAAGGTGATAAGGGGAAAGAGATCTTTTCCAATGTATTTTTGTTTTGGAAAATGTAAATAAATGGTCACCTCATCAGCCAAAAGCTATTAGGAAATATTACTTTCTACCAGGAAACTCATTACATTCAAAGATCTCATTGATATCCAGGAAGCAAAACAGTTTTTCTAATAGTATTCATTTCAGGTGAATGACATTTAACTAGTATATAATGCATTGGGTTTCTTCAAATTTCAAGTAGTAAATATTCATATGCACATTTTTGTTGTAAATCATTTCCCAATGTAAACTTATTTGTAAGTGCACAAATGTTGACTCTGTGTTATTTACCTTCTTTAGTGTGTGTTTCATTTTACTTACAATTCACAAATAATTTTTAAAAATATATTTTTATTGATTTCAGAGAAAAGGGAGGGGGAGAGATGGGAATATAAATGATAAGAGAATCATTGATTATGGCCTCCTGCAAGCCTCCAACTGGGGATCAAGCCTGCAACCTGAGCATATACCTTGATCTGGAATCAAACCATGATCTCCTGGTTCATAGGTTAATGCTCAACCACTGACCCACACTAGCCAGGCTACAAATAGTTCCTGATTGATACAAACATTTTTCTATTTTATTAATAAATGCCTCATTTTCAGATAATGGTCATTTTAAAGAAATCAAAGCTCAGTGACTAATGTTTTCATATTCTTAAAAAAATCACTGGGATAAAGAGTATTATTGTTTGCAAACTAGATGAGTTAAGTTCTGAGATATTTTCCTTAGAAGTATAATATTAAACAAGTGGTACAGATGAATAATTAATTATCAAAGAAATTGAAAGAAGTCTTTTAGGATTCCATTTGAGATTGGCTATGACTATATTCACTAAATAATAACTTAGCTAAAAGAACATTTGGAAACATTCTGTTAAGTGTCACCTTTCAAAAATTATCATTAACACTTTTTATTTTCTTCACCCTTCTGTCATATAAACTCTTACAACTGACAAACTAATATGTATATTGAAACACTAAGACAAAGGAAAAAATACTACTTATTGTGATGTACAGGCTTGATGTGTGTTATATACAATAAATAAGTATTTGTTTATATTACTTAAACCTGAAAAAATACATTTAGTTTATAAAGGAAACTAAGGAAGTTGCTGTTTCTTTCTTAAGGAAATGCATCAAGTTGGTCTTAAAGTTTAGATCCAAATCTTAACTTGTCTAGATAATCAAGTTGATCAAGTAATCAAATCCCTCTAATTTGCAAGGTTAAAAAGGAAACCAGGACTTCAATTGCACTAAATTTCTTTAAATCTATTTGATCATCTCTTATTTGCAAATCCCCGATGTTCACTTTTTATTTAAAAAAAAAGGTGTAGGCATGTGTTTGCATTAAGATATAAAAGAGAAAAGAGAGGGTTCCTCATCCCCTTCCATTCTTCATTGGAATTCATAGCAGAGGCTGCCCCTTCGGATTAAGCACAGCCATCACCTGTTGAGGTTAACTAGCTACTCTATATCTGGTTCACAAAATGCATCCATTAGAAACAATTACAACTATTAATAGGAGCTAGAAGTAGTTACCTATTTCTGGACAGTTCCTATGTAAAAATACCCTCACATTGAAATCTACATCAATGACCGAGAGATGAAGATGTAAGTGAGTGCTGCAGCACATCTAAGTTCAGGAAACCCCATGCTGATCTTGGATGGTTAGCAAAGTGAGAGGGCTTCTATTTCTAATGTAAAGAGTAGAAAAAAATCATGAGTTTTATGCCCATGGAACCTGGTCTTTGTTATCATGAAGATAATGATAGTGACAGGTAAGTGTTAGCTGAGGGAGGTCAGTATAATGGCTCTTTCTTCCATTACTTCAGCATTGGAAATGAGCAATAAAATTGTTCCATTCAGGGAGAGAATTAAAGCCCCTTAGTCAAACTCCAGAGGTTCTTTCAACTGAGTCCTTCACATCACTTCAGGTGAGTTGTAAGAGCCTGGGCTTGTGATAGGCAATCCTGTCACTAGACGGTGGGAGAATGCAAAATGTAGAAGAATGAGTTCAAGTATTATGTTTCTCCATGGTATGAGAGAGGCGAGTGTGTGCTTCTTTTCTCATTAACACGTTAAAGTAATTGCGCTGACACAGAGTAGCTGTTCAATAATGAATCTGTGTTGAGGAAGGATATGGCATTTAGATATTGAGGATTGTAATGACCATGCTACTCATTTCACGTGTTCTCATCCCCAGTCCATGTAACTTTTCTTCTGTTTCATTTTGCATCATTTTCCCACCCCAATTACTAAGCCCTATTCATCTCTATATCTATAAGAACCCATTTAGTTGCATAATATTTTTCTTAAGTATGCATATATCCTTATATAATAAGTGGCACTGTTTTCTTTTGAAAGATACTAAACTATAAATCACATTGTATTCTTGTCCACTCATCACTAGAAAACTAGTCATGCTATTGTATGCACATATAGTGTGTTGCTGTGTTGATGCTTTTGCAGAGCATGTGATGGTCTGCAGTGACTACCTCTTACTCCGTTCTCACATGAAGGACACCTAATTTTTCTCTGGCTCTTTATCTCCCTAAATACAATCAGAGTAAATATCCTTGTTTATGTCTCTTAGAACCTGTATATGAATTAATTCATTTATATACATTACTAGAGGCCTGATGCACAAAATTTGTGCAAGGGACTTGGCTCTCACAGCCACAGTGGCTTGCCTTGGCCCTCACATCCCCAGCTTCGTCCAGAAGGTCGTGCGGCTGGCGGTCTAATTAGCAGATTATGCTTTTATTTTTATAGGCATGCGTTCTTAATTCTGTCAAATATTGCCAGATTGATTTCCAAAAAATCATTTTCCAAAAACGATATGATTTGTAAAGCTCACATTTCCATATGCTGGGCATGAGAATTCTCTCTCCTACAAAGTTCTTGTCAACAATTGAGATATCAAAGGTCACCATTTAGTTAGTCAAAATATGGTGGAAAATTAGAAATTTTCATCAAATATATATTATATTTGCAAAGATTTTCCTATACAACCATAACTAGTTGTATTGCACTTTGTAGATATTACTTTTTCTTTTTTCCTTTTTTTTTTTACAAATTGAGGTTTTTGTGGCATGTCTGCATCAAGCAAGTCTGTTGCTGTCATTTTTTTCAACAGCTTTGCTGACTTCATTTTTCAGTGTCACATTTTGGTTATTCATAATACCTCAAATATTTCCATCACTATTATATTTCCTGTGGTGCTCTGTGATTGGTGATCTTTGAAGTTACTATTGGGACTCCATGAACTGTGTCCATACAAGATGGCAACTTAATAAATGTTTATGCTCTGATGCTCCACCAACCAGGTGTCCAGTTTTTCTTCTTCTTTCTTCCTTTCTTTGGGTCCATTCCCTGAGACACAACAGTATTGAAATTAGGCCAATTGATAACCCTACAATGGCCTTTCAGTGTTCAAGTGAAAGGAAGGGTGGCAAGTTTCTCAATTTAAATAAAAATATAGAAATAATTAAGCCTAGTAAGGAAGGCATGTTGAAACAGATAGGCCTAAAGCCAGGCCTCTTATACCAAACAGTTAGCCAGATTGTGATGCAAAGTAAAAGTTCTTGAAGGAAATTAAAAGTGCTACTCCAGTGAACACACACATGATAAGAAAGTGAAACAGCCTTATTGTTGATGTGGAGAAAGTTCTAGTAGTCTGGGTAGAACTTCAAACCAGCCACAACATTCCCTTACACCAGAGCCTAATCCAGAGTAAGGCCTGAACTCTCTTCAATTCAATGAAGGCTGAGAGAGGTGAGGAGGCTGCAGGAGAAAACTTTGAAGCTGGAAAATGTTGGTTCACAAGGTTTAATGGAAGAAGCAGGATCCGTAACATAAAAGTGCAAGGTGAGAGAGATAGCAAGTGCTGATGTAGAAGCTGCAGCAAGTTATCCAGAAGAACTAGCTGAGATAACTAATGAGGCTGGTTACACTCAACATCAGATTTTCAGTGTAAGCAAAACGGCCTTATATTGGAAGAAGATGCCATGGAAGACTCATAACTAGAGAGAAGTCAATGCCTAGCTTCAAACTTCAAAGCTTCCAAGGACAGGTTGACTTCACAACTGTTGATGCTAAGTTAAATCCAATGCTCATTTGCCATTCCACAAATCCTAGGGCACTTAAGAATGATGCTAAATCTACTCTGCCTGGGCAGTATAACTTGAACAAAGCCTGGATAACAGTATATATGTTTACAACCTGGTTTACTGAATATTTTAAGCTCATTGTTGGGATTTACTGCTTAGAAAAAAATTTTTCTTTCAAAATATGACTTTTAAGCCAGATGGACCTTTTACCTAAATCCCATTCTGGTCTAAATCAACACCCCCACATCCCAAAACATCATTCCTAGGGAGCTTGTAGAGTTTCAAGTTCAATGTGCTTTCTAGTAGGACAACAAAATCACACACTAAAGATAGCAATTATTTATTAATTTCTAGACAAATATTTACTCAGTGACTACCAGGTGCCTGGCACTGTACTAGACACTGGAAATCTAATTTTCACTTGATATCTTATAAGTCTTAATACCACATCATACAGACATCTAAGAATAGGGTGAGAAATTTTTCTCAGAGAAAACACAAGTCTAAGTTTAAAAATAAACAAATAGTATTTGTGTAGTTTTATATCACTAATCATTTTGTCTGTGTGGGTCATGCCAGTTCCAAAGATTTCTCTCATTGATGATTTTGTTTCTCTGCTTAAATTCACTTTTCCTATTCCTAGATCCTATTATGTGCCACAGGCTGTCCCTTTTACCCGCTCTCTGCTGCTGGAATACAATTAATCAGGAAAACCATAAATTTCTCTCACATTAACCAGTGAGATCAATATGCAAAATAAAGATAGCCAAGGTCCAACAGTTCAGGTATGAATATTGACAAAGAAACTTATTTGATCCCAAGTACCAAAGGCACATGAATGATTCTATTTAGACTAACCATGCTTCATTACATTTCTCATTGTCTAAATTCACAACAAATGCAAAGGTTCTAATTTTTTACCTGTAGAGGTTGGATATAGATTATAGGTATAGATTTAATGTTAAAAAGCCTCAGAAGTCTTGTTTTTTTGTTTGTTTTTTTTTTTGTTTCATTTTTGGTGAGAATTCAAATCTTTGTATTGTCTATATAACTTACTTGGCTCAATTACACAGGCCTAACAATAATCACTAATTATTTTGTAGCTCAGTAACTCAACCCAGTTGTAAATCTTAGATAATAAAATAACTTGTATTTATTGCCTGGCGGTAAAAGTTTTTGAATAGCTTTTCCATCTCAAAATTTATCAAATAGATATCATCACTATCATCTTAAAGCTTAGGGAGGTGCAATTAAGTAGTTGGGGTATTTTGCCTAAACTTAGGTAGTTAGCATATAGTTTAGCCAGAACTTGTTGGTACTATATTAACTGCCATGTCACAATTCTGGACAAAAAGTTTGCCCTATTTAAATTTACTAAGCTTTTGGGATGACAAATTGATATTTAAAAGGGAAATGTCTCATCTTCCAAAATTATAGGGCAGGCAATATTTACAGTTCTTCACAGTTCTCTACGGTAATTTTATTTTCAATTAATTGTGAAATTGATTTATCCCAAATAAATATCTTAGTTGGGAGGCAAGAAAATTTAGGGTATAACTATATGTATCAGGTATGATCAAGTCATAGATCTAGTTGTATACTTGTATCTAGTCTTTTATTAAACTTTCATACGTTTTTAACAACAAAGAACAAAACAAGTACCCACACTTTCAAGCAAGATACTCTAGCTGACTTTATTACCATTTCCCCACTACTCTTGGGCCAGAAGATTGGGTCTCTGGTGAAGGGCATCGCCCACATTTTCATGTGATAGTGCACAAAAAGGAGGGGAGGAAGTGAGGTGTTCATCACAGCAGCCTGTGATTCAATATGATAAAGTGCCTCAGGCTGGTCAGCTACTTCCAGTCACCATCTCTGACCATGGGTCCCAGCAGTGTCTGTAGGTGGCATGGCTGCTGAACTAGAGACTTTTCATTTTTTATGTGGCTAATTGCAACTGGGATCTCTACCAGTCATGCTGGTCCACCTAATGGGTCATTTGGTTCACTTGTCCAAATTATCCCAAACACTCAATTACGCTAATTAAAAATTTAGACCAACATTCACATAAACATAATACAATCTTTTATTTTTTTATTTTTTTTGAATAGATTTTATTGAATTTTTACAGAGAGGAAGGGAGAAGGATAGAGAGTTAGAAACATCGATGAGAGAGAAACATCGATCAGCTGCCTCCTGCACACCTCCTACTGGGGATGTTGTCCCCGCAATCAAGGTACATACATGCCCTTGACCGGAATCGAACCTGGGACCCTTGAGTCCTCAGTCTGATGCTCTATCCACTGAGCCAAACGAGTTAGGGCTATAATACAATCTTTTAAAGGTGGACTCCAGATGCTTCTACCAATTTAATCAATAGTGTAATGATCAACTTTAGGAATTCACAAAAGAGGGAGAATTCACAGAAGAGGAAGCCAGAGAGGATTGTCCCAGGGTTTCCTCCTCTTCAGGGTTCTACCACTAATTCAAAAGCTACCTTAGACAGGTTTTTAATCTATATAAAACTGCATCAATCACTATGCTGCTCATCCCCTTTACTTTGAAATATACCAAAGGACATACAATACTCATATAAGTTATATACCACAAATAAAATCAACACTTAAAAATTTGCGAACTCAGATTAACTAACACCACTCTGTTCTAGCTCATAATAGAGAGAGTGTAGATTATACTATTAACATCATTTGAGCCAAATATGAACCACATCATCAATATAGATTTCTCCATGGATCATTAATGTGTCTTAAATCCAGAATTTGGTTTTCACAGGAGTAAATTCATATGTTAGCACGCCATTCAGTACTTGCTATGATAATTATATTAAAGAAAAATTGAATGCCATTGATTTTGAGATACTTTTTAGAGCTCCACCTGGACAAAAAGGCAGAAAATATAGTGATTATTTGTTCAACAACTATTTATTGAATGCATACTTTTCTAGGCACTGAAGACTCAACAGTGTGCAAGTTAGACAAAGACTTTTCTTATTAATAGAGTATGTATTTGTCTTCTCTTTGTCAAACTCTGAGCCAACACTTTCCCCAGGCCGCCTGGGGAGGTATATAAAAAGGAACATTCAAAGCAGAGACATGGGAGAAAGAACTGTGGGAAGTAGAGATTCCTTCACCTGGAAAAGAGGATGAGAAAGGCCACCACAAAGCCTTTTCTTTAATGAAACATGGACTCTGTTTGTAGGGGAGGGGATCTCAGATTACAAAATAATTAAACTAGTAAGCAATATCATTTCAGACAACATGAAAAGTGCTAGGAGAGGCACGCTAAGGAGTGAATAGGATACTTTAGAAATGGAAAGGACGCCCCTATAGGAATTGATTGACCAGAGGACGTGTCCATGGATGGTCTAGTGGCAGAGCATTCTGGGCAGACAGAAAAGTCGGAGGAGACAACGCTATGCAGGAAGGGAGCTTGGTGTGATAAAGGCAACAAAAGAAGGCCAGGGAGGCTGGAGCAACAAGCTGAAATTGATTTGGGGGGAAGGGAGGGGAACAATAGCTGTAGTATGAGAGGAGATGAGAAATAATCACTCAAGTCTCCCAAATATCTACAGGAAAGTGAGTCCCTGGGGTCTGAGAGCTATTGTCTGTACATCTGTGTCCTCCAAGGTGCTGCCGCATGTCCCGGCTTCTGCTGAACTTCCTCGCTGCAGAGCATGATGTTCTCGGGAAACATCAGCTTCATTACCACTGCACTCTTAGTGGGTGGCAGTGTCATTATGTCAGCTTTTATGAAGCTGAAATTATCGTCAACAGGTGTAGAGTGCAGAATCTGGGTAATTCCTACTTTAACCAGCCTTGCAGGAGGGAGGCAAAGAGCCATGTTGCTTTTTGCTTGTTGTTGAAACTCAGATGCACAGAACCTTCTGGCTTGGCCCCAGGAATGGAGGAGTCCTGCAGAGTCTGTCTTCTTTGTAGTGGCAGACCATGATACCGGCCACACAAATTTCTGTTCAGAAATGAAGCCTCAGAGGTCTCACATTCAAGGTGCAAGTAATATTTGAGTTGCACCAGCTAACACATGTCTGTGATAGCATTTGAGTGCAAGAAATGAAGTGTTACAGAAAATGTATCCCAAGATGTTTTTGTTTTTTTCTCTTGTCCAACATTGTAAGGCAGTGACAGAGGTAGAGGCACACTTTTATTCATACATGTTATCCCTAATCGGTGCTTCATGTGCATAGCACAAAACAGTTTTCAAACAGCATACATGGTAGAGTAAAACTCCAGAATGAAAAATAGACATTCTTTACATTTACAGGTGTCTTTTCCTCCCCGTTACCTGCTGTTTATGTCAGAAATAACAATCTGAAGAGAAGTCTCTCTCATCATGAAAAGATTTTCACAGGTTGCGGTTTGTGTGTTTGCCATCAGAAGTCTGATTTTCCCTTTTGAGTTTTTCTAAAAAGGGAATCACACCACTGGAATCAAATGATTGTGACAGGCTAGAGAACAAACACAATGACAGAGCTCAACCAGAGCAGGGGAGAAGCTTTTGCATGGATCTCTTCCACAATGCAAATGCTGACAGTCTACAGTTTGAGAAGCAGAAGGGGGTTACCCAAAACAAAAGATATGCTTGACTACTTAAAAATACATAAGCTTTGTCTGCATTGCAATCAGTTTATATCCCTTTGATACTTCTTCCCCAGAGACCCCTTAACCTAATACACAGCTATTGAACCCATCACAGTGGAGCTATCCATTAGTTTCCAGGGCAAATTTTTTTGTATCCAACATAAAATTTGACAAATTACAAAAGGCATACAGAGTTCATAATTATTATTCACTATGTCTATAACTCTCAGGAGCTTAAAGTACTTTATTGCTTTTTGTTAATTATGAAATTAACTTTTTAAAATAAAGGAACAAAGACAGAATAGTGTGGACTACATTTGACAAGTACTCAAAGTATAAAACTTTTTTAGAGCATATTAACATTTAACAAAAAGTAATTACTATGAATTTGTAATGTTAAGAACCAAATCTGATGAACATTTACTTTCTGATGATCCAGAAACATAGAAGCATAGAACAGACTGACTAATCTCAGAGGCAAGGGAGGGGTGAGATGGGGTGGAGTTAGGAGTCATTGGTAAGAGATTAATGAAAAAATTTTTAAGGACACAGACAATAGTTCAGGGAAGGCTGGGCGGGGGGGCTCTCAATGGAGGGAAAAGGGACATCTGTAATACTCTCAAAAATAAAGATAAGATTTAAAATATCTACAAACTATTTTACCTTATATTCTGCTTATAACAGATGTATCAATTAGTTTTTCTTAACTGAAAATACTGCAAGAAAGAAAGTAAAATTATAAATATGATTTTGTCTCCTACAGCAAATTCCCAATAGAGTGCTATAACAAATATAGCAAAAGAAGTTACATAGTATTGTACTAACTGGGAAGACAGAGTATAAGCTTCATGGCTCTCTAATCTACCTGAATTTCTCAATAAAAATAGACAAAGCAACTAGAACAAAAAAAAAATCCAAAAGCCAAAGGATCATATCTACAATGATACTAGGTACAAGGGAAAAAAGAGGCTACTAGTCAATTTTAATATTAACCAACATATAATAAATAATACAGAGGGAACTAGGTATTATAAAAGTACTACCAGATCTAATTTCAAGTGTTGCCCATCATTTAGTAGATTGCTAAAATTCAATTATTTATGTTCATCAATTTATAATGGTCTTTATTATTCATAAATAAGTGAGGTCATGTGGTATTTTTCTTTCATTGACTGGCTTATTTCACTTAGCATAATGCTCTCCAGCTCCATCCATGCTGCTGCAAATGGTGGTAATCCCTTCTTTTTTACAGCAGCATAGTATTCCATTGTGTAGATGTACCACAGCTTTCTAATCCATTCATCTGCTGATGGGCACTTAGGCTGTTTCCAAATCTTAGCTATGGTAAATTGTGCTGCTATGAACATAGGGATGCATATATCCTTTCTGATTGGTGTTTCTGGTTTCTTGGGATATATTCCTAGAAGTGGGA
>PVJC01049437.1:0-12172 GCA_004026665.1 Murina feae | reverse complement strand
AAGGAAAGTAAAAATTATGAACAACAAATATATATCAACGAGTGAATCTAAGAATCAAGTGAATAAAAAATCTGATGAACAGAATAAACTGGTGAATAGAATAGAATCAGAGGCATAGAAAGGGAGTGGACTGACAATTTTCGGGGGTTAAGGGTGTTGGGGATGCGTGAAGAGACTGGACAATAATTGTACACCTATGTAGGAGGACAGTGGGGGGGCAAGGACAGAGGTTGGGGTGGGAAATGGGAGGAGGGGAGCTATGGGGGAAAAAAAGAGGAACAACTGTAATAATCTGAACAATAAAGATAAAAATGAAAAATTAAAAAAAAAGAAAGAAATAAGTGGTATCCAAATTGGAAAAGGAAACATAAAACTGTCATATTTGCATATGACATGATACTGTATATAGAAAACCTTAAAGACTCCATCAAAAAATTACTACACTTAATAAATGAATTCAGCAATGTAGCAGGATACAAAATTAATGCCAAGAAATCTATGGCATTTTTATACACCAGTATGAACTTACAGAAAGAGAGATTTTTAAAAAAAACTCCCATCTACCATCACACCAAAAAAAATAAGATACTTAGGAATAAACTTAACTAAGAGGCAAAAGACCTATACTCAGAAAACTACAGGACACTGAAAAAAAAAATAGAGGAAGACATAAACAGATGAAAGAATATACCACGTTCATGGATTGATAGAATCAGCATCATTAAAATGTCCATACTACCCAAAGCAATCTATAGATTCAATGCACTCCCCATTAAAATTTTAATGGCATATTTCACAGACATAGAATGAACTCTCCAAAAATTCATCTGAAATACTAGTTTAAAAAAAAAAGACCCCGAATAGCTGCAGCAATCCTGAGAAAAAAAGAAGAAAGTAGGAGGGATCTCAATATCAGATATTAAGCTGTATTAGAAAGCCACTGTTCTCCAATAAGGGTTTAATCTCCAAAATTTACAGGGAACTCATACAACTTAACCAAAGGAAGATAAACAATCCAATCAAAAAATGGGCAAAGGACCTATATAAACACTTTTCAAAAGAGGACCTAAAGAAGGCCAAGAAACATATGAAAATAAGCTCAAAGTCACTAATCATCTGAGAGATGCAAATCAAAACAACAATGAGGAACCATTTCATACCTGTCAGAATGGCTGTCAGCAACAAATCAACAAACAAGAAGTGCTGGCGAAGATTTAGAGAAAAAGGAACCCTTGTGCACTTTTGGTGGGAATGCCACTGTGGAAATAGTACAGAGTTTCCTCAAAAGTTAAAAATGGAACTCCCATTTGACCTAGTAATCCCACTTCTAAAAGTATATCCCAAGAAATCAGAAACATCAATCAGAAAGGATATATACACCCCTATGTTCATAGCAGCACAATTTATAATAGCTAAGATTTGGAAACAGCCTAAGTGCCCATCAGCAGATGAGTGGATTAAAAACCTGTGGTACAGCCCTGACTGGTTTGGCTCCGTGGATAGAGCATCAGCCTACAGACTGAAAGGTCCCAGGTTCGATTCCAGTCAAGGGCATGTACTTTGATTTTGGGCACAAGCCCAGTAGGGGGTGTGCAGGAGGCAGCTGATCGATGTTTCTCTCTCATTGATGCTTCTCACTCTCTATCCATCTCTCTTCCTCTCTGTAAAAAAATCAATAAAATATATTTTTTAAAAACCTGTGGTACATCTACATAATGGAATATTATACTGCTACAAGAAAGAAGGAACTTTTACCATTTGCAACAGCATGGATGGACCTGAAGAGCATTATGCTAAGCTAAATAACCCAGTCAAAGAAAGTTAAATATCATATGATCTCACTCATTTGTGGAATATAATGAACAACATAAACTGATGAACAAAAATAGATCCAGAGACAGAGAAACACCAAACAGACTATGAAATCTCATAAGAAAAGTAGGGAGGGTGGGGAGTGGGGGGACAAGAGATCAACCAAAGGACTAGTATGCATGTGTATTAGCATAACCAATAGAAACAGACACTGGGGCAGTGGGGGCTTGTCCTGTGGGATGGGAGTGGCCGGGAAGGGGTCAATGGGGGGAAAAGGAGATATATGTAATACTTTAAACAATAGAAAAATTAAATTAAAACAGAGTGCTGACACTAAAATAGAAACACACACATGCTGGGAGTGCCTTTGAACTGCAGGTGGATGGAACCTGACATAATGTAGAGAAGTGTGAGATTAAAAACGAAAAGGGCCTCCAAAAAATGGTGAGTGAGGCCTAATGGCCGCTGAGGAGGCTGCCAGCAAGGGCTTCTGGACAAGTGAACACAATGATCCTGAAATGAGGATGACAGGGATTCTTGCTAGGAAGCTGATGAAAGTGAAATCAATGAGAAAGATAAGCTAAAGAAAGATAATCCTGTATAATAAAAGCCTAATATGCAAAACAACCAAACTGCAGAATCGTCAGCGGAGGGTGGGGCCGGCAAGCGGGCCAGCCAAGGTGGGTGCCAGCAGGCAGAGGGAGGGGACGGAGATTGGGGGGTGGAGGTGGCAATCAGTGGAGGCGGAAAGGCAATTGGCGGGCAGGCTGGCTGCTCGTCGGCGGACACTGTCCTCTGATTTGTCCACTGGTCATCTCCTGCAAAAGGGGGCCAGACTGCAGCTTAGACCCCTGAGGGCTCCCAGAGTGAGAGAGGGTGCAGGCCAGGCTGAGGGACCCTCCCCCCGTCCCTGAGTGCATGCATTTTCATGCACTGGGCCTCTAGTTAAATATAAAAGAAACAGGATTTAAGGATTTTAAATATCCATTTCTGATTTATAGTTTCTTGCACAGGTTCAATTATTATATAATCCTATATAATAAAAGTGTAATATGGAAGTTGTCCCCTCAGGTAGTCATTCGACCTGGAGTTCGACTGGGAGACCAGAAGTTTGACTGCTCACTATGACATGGGGCTGTGACCTTGTGATGGCTCTAACCCCTTGCAGACAGAAACAAGGACACAAGAGAGTTAAAGAAGAGAAAATTTTCCTCTGTCCCCATGGCAGGGAGCATCAGTTAGAACAAGTGTTGCAAACCATTAGATAAGGATTATTGCCATTTCTGCAGAAACTTGCAATCTCCAAGGCATAGACCTCAGTTCTGCTGAAGAACAAGGTGTCCTTTGTGGTTCCAGTGAATAAAAGCTTGCTTAGCACCAACGTCGGGCTTTTGCAGGTGAGACCTCCCCGCAAGGAAGTGCCTGTGAAGGGCCTGGCCAGCTCAATAAATTCTCGCTTGCTGCTTAGGACCTAATTGGAGTCGGTGGTCTTACTCTTGCTAACTTGGTCTACAACATTTGGGGGCTTGTCCAGGATCCCCGGCAGGGGTGAGAAGTACCCCCTACCTTGAGGCTGGAGGCTCTCCCCAGTGGGGGTGAGAGGTACCCCTCAGGTGGGGCTGGAGGCTCTCTCCAGTGGGGGTGAGAGGTACCCCCTACCTGAGCTGGAGGCTCTCCCCAGTGGGGGTGAGAGGTACCCCCTACCTGAGGCTGGAGGCTCTCCCCAGTGGGGGTGAGAGGTACCCCTCAGGTGGGGCTGGAGGCTCTCCCCTCTTTTTCAGCATTGCCGGGTGAGCAGCGAGGATTTATTGAGGAATCCTGCAGGTATGTCTGGAGGCGCCTAGGTTGAGATCTCAGTCTGGGGAGTCAAACGGAGGGCTGGATGCAGCATAACCTCCAGACTCCGGTCGTGGGCCACGACGTTGGTCCCGGCTTCTGTCAGGTGCAATTTTTGGTTGCACAGGGAGTGTCTGTCTTGGTCTTTGTTGTCTTGGTGTTTGTCGTCTGCTTCTATGTGCTCCCCGCTGCAATGTTTTCTTAAGAATTTTCAGGACTTCAAGAAGAGAGCTGGAGACTACAGATGTGATGTTAATGCTTTTGGTTTACAGCGATTCTGTGAAAGGGAGTGGCCCACATTTCAGGTTGGCTGGCCAGATGTGGGGTCTGTCGACCTCACGACTGCCTACTGGGTCCATCATGTTATATATGGCCGGCCGGGCCACCCAGATCAAATTCCTTATATCCTGGTTTGGGTGGACATTTTGTCCAAGAAACCCCGGTGGCTAAAGACTTGTCTAAGCCAACAAAAACAATTGGGACAGAGACAGACAGTTCTCTTAGCCACTCTGGGTAAAGGGAAGGCTCAGCCCATTCTTCAGAGCGACCAGGAGGAGAGTTCCCTGCAGGTTAGACCACCCCCTATGTGCTGCCTCCTTAGGGTGCATCTGAGGGGAACCCAGAGCCCCTGTCTCCTCCAGAAAAAAAAAAAAGCCGTTCCCTCCGGAACCCCCCACTCCCGAGGGAGAAGAGAGAGAGCAGCTAAGAACAGAGTAAATGGTTAATACGGAAAAGTTTATGTATGTGTGTGTGGTGGGGGGGCTTTGGCAGAGAGAGAGATAGGTTTTTGTTGATTTTTACTTATCTGAACTATGCAAGGCCACAAGCTGCTACTAAGCACAGTAAGTTCTCTCTGCCCCGTTTTGTTTTCATTAACCCTTCCAATATCACAGAAGGTCTACTTATATTTTCTTTAAAAAGTACATTTAAAGTATGTTAAAAGATTAAGGTTTCTAAGAATAAGAAATTGCTGTGTAAAAGGTCTGAGGCATAGTTATGCATTTTTAAAGGACATAGAAAGAAGGTTTAAAGGCTAAATTGAAAGTATGAAATTCATGAAGATTATGTATGTGATAAGAAAGAGAAGAGAAATATTCCAAGGAAATTAAAAGAAATAATACAGGCCAGAAAACCAGAAAGTGTAAATAATTTACATTCTGTCTCCCTAAACAGAGGGTAAATAGTTATGACTGCCAATAGTTACTGCAAACCCTCTTCACCTCAGAGGAGAGAGAGAAGGGGAAGGCAGAGGGGAGGAAATTGGTCCTCAGACCAGAAACGCAGCCCTCTGGGGATCCAAGGCGGATTGAGGCGCTGTTCTCCAGCTCCAGACCAGATTGGGGTTTGAATGATCAGAGAGGGAGGGAGGCCTTGGACCAGTACCGCCAGACTCTATTGAGGGTCATCTGGGCAGCGGCTTGGAAGCCCACTAACCTCTCGAAGGTGACTGAGACCACCCAAGGGCTGAACGAGAGCCCAGCTGCATTCCTGGAGAGGTTGTGTGAAACATATTGTGTCTATACACCCATAGACCCCAATGCTTCAGAGAATAGGCAGGCCCTTAATGTAGTGTTCATGTCCCAGTTGGCCCCAGACATTAGGAAAAAGTTACAGAAGTTAGAAGGCTTTGAGGGGAAATCAATCTCAGAACTGGTAGAGGTAGCTCAAAAGGTCTTCAATAACCGGGAAGATACAGCAGCAGAATTGAACACCAAGATGGCACAAATTCTGGTCACCATAACGGAGGAGAAGGGTGAAAAGGAGGCTCATGGGTAGGGGAAAGGCTCCCCCCGAGTAAAGCTGAGCAAGGACCTCCTCAAGGCTCTAGTCGACCTGGGGTATAGGGTGTCCGCCAAGAAGGCTCAACTCTGCGAGACCAAGGTAACTTATCTGGGGTACAACATTGAGGGTGGACAGAGGACACTATCATTCAGCCGGGTGCAGGCAATTTTGGCCATACCCCAACCTACCACAAAGAGGTAGGTCTGGGAATTCCTGGGAGCGGTGGGCTACTGTTGGTTGTGGATATTAGGCTTTGCAGAAATAGCCAAGCCTTTATATTCCATCACTGGAGGAAAGGAGCCTGAGCTAACTTGGACTGGGGAGGCCAGGGGGCCTTCACCCAGCTCAAGCAGGCACTGACTAGTGCACCGGCTCTGGCCCTACCTGACCTCGGAAAGCCTTTCCACCTTTTCATGGTAGAGGTGAAGGGGGTGGCGAAAGGGGTCCTGACCTAGACTCTTGGACCTTAGAGAAGGCCGATGTCCTATCTCTCAAAAAGACCGGACCCAGTGGCAGCCAGTTGGCCAAGTTGCTTGAGGGCCATCGCTGCCACAGCAGAGCTGGTAAAGGAAGCATCCAAGCTAACTTTTGGTCAGAACCTCCAAGTAGTCACCCCACATGCAGTTGAGGCACTTCTCTGCAGCCCACCTGAGAGATGGATGTCTAACACCCGTATCACTCAGTACCAGGTACTCCTCCTAGACCCACCCCAAGTCAGCTTCCTGAAGACTGCAGCCCTTAACCCTGCTATACTGCTCCCTGACAAAGGGGATGAGCCACCACTTCATGATTGTGAAGAGGTTTTGACCACCCAGACCTCTCTCTGAGCAGACTTGACGGAGACTCCCCTGCCCGACCCAGAGGTGACCCTCTACACGGATGGCAGCAGTGACGTAGAAGATGGAATCCGGTATGCTGGGGTAGCACTGGTGTCTGGGAAGGAGGTAGTCTGTGCGCAGGCCCTGGGTCACGGAACCTCGGCTCAGAAGGCTGAGCTCATCGCCCTAACCCAGGCCCTCCGGTGGGGAAAAAGCAAGAGACTGAACGTTTATACAGAGAGCCAGTATGCTTTCACTACCGTCCATGTACACGGGGCACTGTACCAAGAGAGAGGACTTTTGGCCTCAGGGGGAAAGGACATTAAGAATGCACCCAAGATCCTTGCTCTGCTGGCAGCCATCTGGGGGCTGAAGGAGGTAGCTGTTATACACTGCCAGGGGCACCAGAAGTGCCCCCAACCCCCATAGTCCAAGGCAACAAGCTGGCTGATCAAGCAGCAAAGGAAGCCACTAAAAGACCAGTTAGGGCCCCTACAGGTCTTAGTGGCCCTCCCAGACCACCAGCTGCCTGACACCCCAACTTACACCAAGAAGGAAGAAGAGCAAGCAAAAGGACTAGGGCCGGGGTAGCCAGGGGAGAAAGGCTAAAACTCCCGGACCACCGTCTATTCCTCCCAGAAAGCCTAGGCAGAATCATCACAGAGCAGACCCATAGGGGCACCCATCTCGGAGGCACCAAGCTAGCCAAGCTTCTCCGCAAAGATTACTATATACAGGGACTGCAGAGGATAGCCAAGAACATGGCTCGGAGATGCCAGGCGCGTGCTCAAGTGAACCCCAGTCAAGCCCTCTATGACCTGCCTAGAGTAAGGTTCCAAGGAAGCACCCGGGGGGAAGCACTGGGAAGTTGACTTCACAGAGCTTCCAGGAGGCCAAGGAGGGTACAAATACCCACTGGTATTTGTAGATACCTTCTCAGGATGGCCAGAGGCCTACCACACCAGAACTGAGACAGCTCAGGTAGTAGTTAAGAAGCTCCTCTCTGAAATTGTCCACTGGTTTAGCCTACTGCTATACATGGGGTCCAACAATGGTCCAGCGTTCATCGCCGAAATCACCCAATTGGCAGCTAAGGCATTACAGGTAACTTGGAAATTGCATTGCGAATACAGGCCTCAAAGTTCAGGACAGGTAGAGAGAATGAATCGGACATTAAAGGAAATATTAACCAAGTTAAAAATAGAGACTGGCGATAACTGGGTAAGCTTACTCCCCTTTCCCTTCTCCGAGCTAGGTGCAGGGATTAACCCCTTTTGAAATAATGTTCCGGTGACCTCCTCCACTGGTGCCCAACCATAATCTGCTTAAGTCTTTGCAGGCACTCCAGAAAGCTGCCACATCAGCACAGCGGATTGTGCGGGAAGCTCACGGAAACCCCGACACCCCTGCGACTGAGGAAGCGAGTCGGTTTCCCCCTGGTGACTTGGTTTGGGTCAAGAGACACCAGCCCAGGGGGCTCGAACCCCGCTGGGACGGACCATATGCCGTTGTCTTAAGCACCCTGACTGCGGTAAAAGTTGCAGGAAAGAAGCACTGGATCATCGCACTCAAGTGAAGAAAGCAGAAGGGGTACCCGGTGGCAGCAGCCCCCAGAGATGGACAGTGAAACCAATCCCAGATCCTTTAAAGATAGTTAGTGCCTGCACCATGATTCATCACATTTTTGCTAGCCCTAACCTGGCAATTGGGTGAGCCCGTCTCCCACCAGGCAAACCGGTATCGGTGGGAAGCAACACAGATGACAGATGGGATGCTTCTGGCAGAATTCACTGGAACCAGTCAGCTGACGTTACGCTTCGACCTCTGCCGGCTGTTTGGTGAGAACTGGAATCAACCACAAGCCCACTCACCCCACCAGAAATGATATGTCTCCTAGGGAGGCCCATACCAGGACGCCTCATTTCCATATGGATGTGGGACACTGTTTGCTGAGCAAGAACTTTGGAGAACGGGACTGTATGTGTGCCCCAGGAAACACCCCAACCCATGGCGAGCAGGGAAATGTGGAGATCATAAGGACTTCTATTGCCAGAACTGGGGCTGTGAGACCTATGGCCCTTAGAGAATAGCCATACCTGACCCCTACCTTAAGTTTTTCTGTGGGGATGGGAAAGGGGCCCCCACCTTAGGGAGCTGTAACCCTATAACTCTTATTCCCCTACAGTACTGGGTGAGAGGATGGACGGAAGGGGGAGCATGGGGTCTCAGACTCTACGTTGCCGGACCAGACCCAGGGGTGTTGTTCACTGTCCAGAGGAGGGAGGTCCCCAGGATACTGAAACCCTTCTCCTCAAGCAACCCTGGGCCCTCACCCTCAAGTACCCCCAGGACTCAAGTTCGCCCCTAAGGAAAGAAATTAGGGGTTTCTCCCCTCCAGCCAGACATCTTTGTCCTGCTAGAGGTTTCGTTCCAACTCCTGCTAGTAGATACTAGCGACGAATCCAGGATCTGAATTCGTCCAGAAGACCAGTAGGGAATGTGATGGCTCTAACCCCTTGCAGACAGAAACAAGGACACAAGAGAGTTAAAGAAGAGAAAATTTTCCTCTGTCCCCATGGCAGGGAGCATCAGTTAGAACAAGTGTTGCAAACCATTAGATAAGGATTATTGCCATTTCTGCAGAAACTTGCAATCTCCAAGGCATAGACCTCAGTTCTGCTGAAGAACAAGGTGTCCTTTGTGGTTCCAGTGAATAAAAGCTTGCTTAGCACCAAGGTCGGGCTTTTGCAGGTGAGACCTTCCCGCAAGGAAGTGCCTGTGAAGGGCCTGGCCAGCTCAATAAATTCTCGCTTGCTGCTTAGGACCTAATTGGAATCGGTGGTCTTACTCTTGTTAACTTGGTCTACAACAACCTCTTGATGGCTACCTGAGGGCAGGAGTGATAGGGATGGAGGTACAGTGAGAATTCGGGGTTCCTCCGAGCTATCCTCCCCCAGGACACCAGGGCTTACACACGTGGTGTCTATCGGGTGAACCGGGCTGCAGCCACTGGGAGCACAGGAGCCAGTCTGTGAGGCCAGCCAGAAGAGTTCACGCTGCCTGCCCAGTTTCCCTGTGGCATTGCTGAAAAGCCCAGAGGCCCACATTGCAACTGGGTCCATGGAGTCTGGCTATGCTCACTGAATCTCCATGTGGGGACTCAGGCACCATGAATCAGGTGGAGGGGGGCACACAGGGGCTGGGAGCCCAGGTGCTGCCCAGGGCCCAGAGGTCAGCTGGCACCTGCCCTTCCATTCCAGACACTTGCTCTTTGATTGCTGGCCAGGCGTAGGGTTTGCACTCGTGCACTATTTCATGCACCAGGCCTCTAGTTCTAAAATAAAGAAATGGCTCTGGGCCCACATCAAATCCAGGTTGTTCAGGAAGACATGGTCTAAGGATGAAGCCAAGACTTATAAAACCCTTAAGACCTCAGAAACATTTACGTGGTGCCTCAAAGGATTTTCAGAATGTACGAGTTTTAAAGGCACTGCCCTACAACACCTCCAGGAAGCCCAAGGTGAAGAGCTGATCTGAAAACAGTTTGTGAGGTTGCTTTTCTAATGGCATCAACTGCAATGTTATTTAGTAGGAAACAAAGCTCTTGACTTCTATGAAGAATGATGCATAATTCTCAACTTTCCTAAGGTAAATATTAAAAAATATACAAATGGCAGAATAAAAGCCAGGGTTTAAGATATAAGTGCACTATAAAGATAATACAACTATACTAAATTAATCACAATGAAATACATAAGAAAGCAGCCATGAAAAGTAGTATCCTAAAACACATTATATTATTTAACCAGCTATAGTTTAACTGATGACAAGCTAAATTTCATACATACTTGACTTCTGCTTTGATCTAGTTTGTTCTTGAAATCTTGTTTCTTATCTTCTGAATGCATACGATGACGTGATTCAATCTCTAGAAACACCTCTATCATAGATAGTTTTCTTTTGGTATCAGCCAGTTCTTGTTGAAGTTGTCTCACAATGGCCTAGTAAGATATTTGTTACTCATTTTATAAATCATATTATTATGAAATTATGTTAATAACTAGGGGCCCGGTGCACGAAGATTCATACACTGGGGGTGGGTCCCTCAGCCCAACCCGCACCCTCTTCAATGGAAGCCCTAAGGGGAGCCCTCTCCAATCTGGGAGTTTCTGTCTCTTTGCAATCATATGAGCGGATCGTCTGAGACCCCCCAACCCAGTTTGGTTTGTTGCTCACAGAATAATAGAGGCTTTTTTTTCCTTTGCTCCATTGGTGGAGATTTTCTGGAAGTTTTAGGATATCATCCCTTTAGTTTTTCCTAGACTGTCTGATTTTACTTATGTCTCTCACCTTTGCTTTCCCTCCATCCCCCACTGCAACAGTAACTTGCTCCAGGCTCACTTTGCTCTAGTGCAGCGGTTCTCAACCTGTGGATCGCGACTCCTTTGGGGGTCGAATGACCCTTTCACAGGGGTCGCCTAAATACACCCTGCATATCAGTTATTTACATTACAATTCATAACAGTAGCAACATTACAGTTATGAAGTAGCAATGAAAATAATTTTATGGTTGGGTCTCCACAACATGAGGAACTGTATTAAAGGATCGCAGCATTAGGAAGGTTGAGAACCACAGCTCTAGTGTCTAGAAGATACATCTGTCACCAGAACTATGATTCCCAGCATTTCTGGTGCTCCCAGTGCTCTGGGCTTCCACTTCAGGTCCTGGGGCTGCCACCAGAACTACTATTCCCAGAATTCCTGGTGCTCCCCGTGCTCTTGGTTTTCCCTTCCTGCTCTTCCTCCTTCCCACAGCCTCCCACTCTGCCAAGTCCTCCAAGCTTCCAGCTCTCCCTCTCTGCTCTGTCTGGCAGCTTGGGGAGCCAAGTTCTCCAAGCCATTCCACTCTCTGCCGGCTCTCCCACTCTGCTCTCTGCCCAGTGGCTTGGCTCCCCAAGCCTCCAGCTCTTCTGCTCTGCTTTCTGCCCAGCAGCTTGGGGGAGCAACCAAGGGAGCCATGTCCCCCACAAGCTTCCAGCTCTCCAGCTCTGCTCTCTGCCCAGTGCCAGTGTATGCAAATTAATCCACCATCTTTGGCTGGTTAATTTGCATACTCACTCCTGATTGGCTGGTGAGCGTACTGGAGGGATGGTCAATTTACATGTTTCTTTTTTATTATATAGAATTGGCTGGTGAGCGTAGTGGAGGGATGGTCAATTTACATGTTTCTCTTTTATTATATAGGATATATAACTTCACATAAAGGATGGGGCAAAAAGGTTTATAGTTGTATGTGAAACACAGAGTTTACTCTTGTATAGTCATTGACTAATTATTGTATTTTTCTCCATACAAACAATATAAAAAGTATAAACCTACTTTTGCCCCACCCTGGATGTACCTTGTTAGAGTCATATATTATTATCATAATGTTATTACAATAATCTATGACTGGAAAAGTATCATCAGCTACATCAATTCAGCTTCTTTTCCTCATATGGACATGTTCCTGTTTGCTTAATCAGGTTAAAGTCACAGAAAATGTAACCATCCTGACTAATCAGACAGCTGATTCGGCCCCACTCTCATCCCCCTCCCCCATAAACCTTAAAGCTATACACCCTACTGACATCTCAAAGAGAAATGGGCACGTAGGTGGATCAAGTGGCAGTAAATTCAATTATTAGGGACAATTTTCTCTTTTTAATTATTTTTTTAACCAGAGGCTTCAATTAACTTTCAGAGTTCCTCACACATTCAATCCCCTGTTCAAATCCTCCCAATAGGTTCCTAACTTAGAAGAAAAGTGAAGTCATTCCAATGGCCTTCCAGGCCCTAACTAACCAGGTCTTCACCTCCCTCTCCGCTACACATAAATCCTGCCACCTCTCACTAATCTGAAATGGAGATACAATGCCAACTTA